>BQNB010025766.1:0-59288 GCA_026074375.1 Tanacetum coccineum
GTTTTTCATGACAACATCCAATAATTTCAACAGACCGCAGCCGTTGGTAATTTTCTCCAAACAAATCAACCTTCCAATCTGGCAAGTCAAATGAGACCACCGGGTTTCAATCAACCAAATGTCCAAACCAATCAAAACCGATAGCAAGGGACCAATTCTAACTTCAACCAAAACCGTGGAACAAATTTTAATCAAAACCGTCCAAACAACCAAAATTAAGTTTATCAAGCTCCACTATATCAACCACCAACCAATCAAGTTTTACCTTACCAACCTCCAACAAATAGTGTTTTGAAAACGGATTTTGAAAACTACGTCAAGGCAACCAAAACCAAATATATTATATTATTTTTGTAAGTCTTAACTTTTTACCTTAGTTAAAGGTGAATAGTTGGAATTTACCTAAGTAGTATTTTTATTATATATTTTATAGGTACGTAAAACTATCAATCAGCCACCGACCTTTTCGTTGTCGCCGTTCATGGTGTGTGGCGTTGGTGGTCGGTTTGTGACGTTGTTGAGCTCATGTGGGTGGTTTGTTTTGTGACTGAAATCAATTTCAGGTTAGTGACTTTTGTACTTATTTTCATTGTTGTTTGGATTTTGTTTATAGCATTTCGTTAAATCAGAGTTGAGGTTAGGCTTTGTTAGAAATTTTGGGTTTTATTGTTTTTGGGTTAATTAGGGTAATAGTTGTTAATGGAAAAAATTAGGGGTTTATTATAATTTGGCGAAAACTTTAATTTAGGTTTTTTTAAATTTTGCATTTCTTGCTTTTGTTTTTGTGTGTTGCGTATTTTTAATATTTAGGTATATTTGTGGCGTTGATTGAATTACGCAGCGTTGTTGTGGTTCCGTGTTGTGGTTGTAAAGTTAGTTTAGCGTAATGTAGATGTAGCGACAGCGTGCTGTATATTATCCAGCTTATTAGTGAGTTTTATGTTAGTATAATGGAGTGTCGATAAGTCTGTGATGTTGATTGAATTACATTGTCGTGTTTCGGTACGCAACTGATATTTGCACGAGCCAAGTTGGTACTGATGTGTGATGTATAAAAAAATTGATGTGTTTGGTATGATGTGGTAAGCGCAATTACCTAACTATTCTAGCTATGAAAAAGAGTAAAGTGATCAGATTCATTGCTTTTTGTTTTATCATCATTGGGGGTATCTAGAAATAATAGTATAGAATAATTAGCTTTAAAATTCACATCTAAACACTCATATATGTAGATTATAATAGATGTAGTCAATTTCTAAGATTGCCAAGTTTGACATAAGAGACACAAATGATGTTTTAGAATAGATCTTAATAATCTATCTTTTATTCCACATATTGCTCATTTTCATGTGTTTTGGAGTGTTGATTATATAAAGGAAGATTACTTCACATGTTGCTCATAATGCCTTAATATTAATTTACGATAATTATCAAATAATATATTTAACTTAACAATCTTTTTAGCCTGTATGCATAGTTGCACACATAAGGAAATACATGTCAAGCTATGATAAATTTTTAATAAATCCATTATATTGGCCTTGAGAATTGACTTTTGGCCTTGAAGCTTAGCTGATCTTGGGTTCAGTAGTAGGTGGCATTAAATTAGATCACCGGATCAGCCCAAAATGACTTTGAGGATTAGCAAGGATGGCTGGCTGGGTGAGATTAATAAAGCAAACGCGTACAATACAAAAGGTACATTGTGGATTTATCGACGTCATCAATGACTTGAAAACACAGGGTGTTATACTATAGGTTTAATCTAGGACCATTGAAGCACCAAAATACCAGATCACATAAATGGTTAAGTGTGCAATACATAAGTTCATATTTCCAATGAAGTGTATGATACGACTTTAGCAACAATGGATATGGTACAACCGCATGTGCTTAGTTCTTCATCATGTGTTTTTCGGTGCACCTTGGACTAGATTCACAGATGTGATGACAGGATGAGGATTTAAGGAATGACAGTGAGCCTCAGAAAGGAGGGAGTTGTACATGGTTCTAAAGCAGGAAGTTGATACTCATAAAGTTCATTGGGTGATGGGACTCTTTAATTTGTTATTAGTTGTTTTTGTTGGCTACTTGGCCAAGATATGACTATATTAATATTTGCATCTATTGGGGGAATAATGGTGGCGTAATAAAAGACGATTCGGTTTAGGATAACCGAACCACTACGCCTGTTTTAGTTTATGATTTTTGTCTGATTGGTTTTAGTTGATGGATAATGACATGAATAATAAAAAGCTTGCATCCTAAGTCTTATTTAATTAGGAAGTCTTTTAGTTAAGGATATTTGATTATTGTTTTTTAATAGAAAAGACTAGAGTCGTTCTTCTCCATCTTCTGGTCAGAGAAACCATATTACCCACATCCATCAATGCATATTGTAAATTGCCTAATCTGTAACTACTCGATACATGTATTTTGCCAGTAATGTGATATTGACTTGATTTAACTGATTTGCATTCAAGGCTCAACGAGGGCCCATTTCTTCAAAATTTGCAAGAAGCACGAAAGGTCTGATGCATGAGAAGACAGTCCTGAAGACTTCATTGACTCAAAAACACCTGCGGGTGAGAAGAAGAAACTCTCTCCTGAAATGGCAAAAGAGTTCCTTCCTGATGAAGTGGAGAAATTGTATGTCTTATTGTTTCTTAGTTATTACAACATTAGTCCCCTCCAAGTTATTTGCTATCTTTTATCAATATTTATTGCTTACTTTGAAGTTGTATATTGGTAGATGGTACACACACTGGGAAAAGTCAATTTTCTTTGAGGTAGATGTTAACAGCGATGAACCGTCTTTCACAATCGTAAGGCTCTTGCTCTTTACTTTTTATATATATGCTTAAGGATGTCACAAGTTCGTTGATTAGTATATTTTTTCTATAACATCTTATTTATGAGTATAATTGTAAATGCAGGTTCTTCACCTCCTAATGTAACCGGAGCTCTACATATTGGTCTTGCTCTAACTGCTGCTATCTAGGTTTCACAAGTTACATCCATATTTTCTATCTTTTTAGTTTAACTACTGTTGAATGGCATAGATTTATGTGTGCATTTTAAAAGCATTTGTTTTGATCTTTCGCTTAAAAAAATAAAGCAGAATTTACAAGTTTTATTTATATAGAATGATGGGATGTTGATAGTGTATTTAGCTTTTAATTAGTGTCATCTTATTGTTATAGTGACGAATTCCGCAAGACATTTACAACAAAGGTTTATCCAACATCAACCATCTGAAATGAAACCCGGTTGTTTGCCTTTGGCAATGGAACAAGAAACGTCGTGATCTTGAAGTTGAATGCTTAAAGTATGAAAAGAGCGCGAATCAACATCATTGAAGACTCTATAAGGTGCACACATCAATAATCTGATTTCGATAGTTGATTTATAATGACTAGATCCTATACAGGTTCTACTTATCTAAATGCACGATTTTTTTTGAAAATCAGGTTGTTGAAGACGACTCAGAAAAGTGGCAGCTAGAAAGGTATAACGGCTTTAACGATTGGAGGGCACTCAAGAGGAAGTGATATGCTGTTTAGACATAGCCTTATCATGGCTGTTTGGACATAAGTAGTGCCGAAGACAAAGGAAGCTGCAATACATAGAAACCCAAGGCGTACAATGAACGCGAATGAATGTGTCTCCGAAGGTTGGGCTTTGAAATGTAGTATTCTTAGTCCTACTTTTAAAGTGAGCGACTTCCAGGTATGATCCAGGTTTATATCTTTGCTTATACGTGTGTTGTGCAATGCTGCAACACCGCCTCTATCACTCACATCAACGTAGCTCAAAATGGGTCATTTGGAGTTTTTTCCCCTTGAAAAATATGAGCCACGAGTCGCTTTCTTTTGATGTGTTGTCATGATCACATATTAGCATATGTTAATTTTGAGATTATCTTGTCATAATTTTTATAGGTGAAGACATTCATGGAAAGATGGAACACTGATAATGAGTTCAGGCAAGAGTACATTACCAGTTGCAATTTGAACGCAAGCAGAAGATTAAGAAGGCCATTGGAAAATTTCTTGCAGGTTCAAGAAAATCGAGCTCAAGTAGACTAATCGGTGACTGCCTTCTGTGGGTTACACGGGTTAGTTTTAACATACTTTTTTAGTTATCATGTCAATGCGACTGCTGTATATTTAGATAAAGACAAAATAATTAGGGAATGAATGGGTTTACAGTAAAGAAAATCAAATGTATTTGACTATTTGGATGTCAACCAAAATTAACAGCTCATAGAACGCATAAGACTACTACCCTTGCAGCTATAGAGATGCAACATATGCATTTCTAGACTTTCAACCATTAACGCACATATATTATGCTTTATAAGAAGCGACCGGTAAGAAAAAGGAAAATATCAATCATGCAAAAGCATATTAATTTCTATTAGAGTTTGTTTGATTAGAGGTGATTTGAGATGAAACAAATATATGAAACTCATATTTCAAGATCACTTGCTACTGAATGATTCTTTAGGCATGCCATTCAATAATTTTTTGTGTTGGTTTTGTTTTATTCTTGATGGGTCGTGGCAATATGGTTTTTAAGGATGCATAGGAAATAAATTGATAAGTATTGAGGTTCTTTTCAAAGGATACTAATGGGTGCATTAGATACATGTTTTTTACTAATCGAAAGACCTTTCAGCAATCGGGTACAAAGGATACCAGATTCCCATTCATTAAATGAGTGTTTGGGTAAGCTTATTTTTGGGGTTAATTAACAAGTTTTGGTGTCAAGCTGTTAAATCAAGCTGGGCTATAAAAACGTTAAGAAATATTGTCGTATCATTTATATAATATTTATATACGTTTTTAACTTTATAAATATTATTTTATAAAACAATTAAACCATTTATGTAAAATCATTATATAAACAATGAAAATATTAAATCATGTACTATCAACAAATAATCAATTGTTGGACAAAGATAATATTTAATTTTACGGATACATATACGTAGTCATTTATTTAACTAATACGATTTAAATATCGTTTTTACTTTTAAATTAAACAAAAACTAATAGGTGGTGATATAACTCTATAATTTACGATGTTGTATTTATATTAAATACATTATACTTATACGACCTATAATTAATTAGGTTGCATTCCGGATCGTTTGCAACGATTACTTTGTTGATTTGCGATAATCACTACTTTCACTAGAGGTGAGTTTATAGCCCCTCTTTCACTTGTTTTACATTATTTACAAATCTCGTGGGAGAATACATGCTTGTTACAACTTGTTTATATATTCATTTACAGTCTCTTTTACATACTCTTTACAAACTCGTTTACATACTCCTATACATGCTCGCTTTACTCATGGACACAAGTACTTTAAACGTTTACAAATACATTGCTTGCTTTTACATAGATCCCATTACTTTAAACTTTTATGCATTGCCTAAGTAACCATTAACCCAGTATATCTTTATGAAGAGGCACCCACTATGTCTTTGGGAAGAGGCACCCAATAACTCTTACTGTGCCTTGAATAAAGTGGCATACTGTCTTTGGGAAGAGGCACCGTTGCAAAAAGGCAAACGAAGTGAAGAAATTCTAGTATGGTAGATGAAGCATTTGAAGTGAGAAAATAGTATACAAATCTTATCAATGTCAAGTTCTACACTGTCCACAACATGAATGCTCATGGTCCATCTTGTAATTTTTTAATTATACCGTTGATCCGGCCATCGAAGAACACATGTGAATATTTATGTTGAACGCGAAGATCCAAAACTTGGAGAGACTGAGAGGGTGGGTTTTAGCAACAAAGAAGGAATATACCATTTCTTTGTACTATGAGTAACGGGTATTCAATAACTTCTGTACATAAGCACATCTGAATAGTACTTTAAAGAGTTTAGTTACATTTTTTTGTTATCCCATTATAAATATGGTGACACTAAGAGCAAAACCTATTATATCTTAGCGAAACAGCAAACGCCTCTGCAACACGGAGAGGGAGGTTGACCAACGCCCGCGCCGCGGAGCGCGAGCAAAACCCTCATCGTTATATAAACAACTTATCGAATCTTCGGTAATAAAACCAAATTGAGTCTTATGTGTGTTTACATGGATTGAGTTACCTCATTGATTGGTTGACAGAAAAATCAAAAGTTATAAAGACTCTAAATGACACTAATATTTATTTAATCAAGTGACTAAAATATACTTTTAAACATGGGCGTCTCGTGGTTTTTGGTGGATCTAGGCAATAACAAAAAAGAGCCCCTATACATGTATAAACTAAAAAGAAGCTGAATATAAACTTAGAGATAATTACACATATTATGTTTAAATATTATACGTATTTAAATGTAAAACTAATAAAAACGTTTCATTTTTTATGTGGATGCAGACTGTGCGATGACACGTACGTGCTCACTAACCCTCTCCAGATCACGTCTGCTCTAAAGTCAAATGTTATTATATTTTGCTTCATTTTTGTTATCCATTATAATATGGTGACACTGAGCATCCCTATTATATCTTGCAAACGCAAACGGCCCGCAACGGAGAGGGAGTTGCCAACGCCCCGCAGCGGAGCGCGAGCAAACCCTCTCGTTTTATAAACTTATAGAATTCTTCGTATAAAACAAAATTGAGTGCTTATGTGTGTTTACATGGATTGAGTTACCTCATTGATTGGTTGACAGAAAAATCAAAAGTTATAAAGACTCTAAATGACACTAATATTTATTTAATCAAGTGACTAAAATATACTTTTAAACAGGGGCGTCTCGTGGTTTTCGGTGGATCTAGGCAATAACAAAAAAGAGCCCCTATACATGTATAAACTAAAAAGAAGCTGAATATAAACTTGAGATATATGACTCATATATGTTTAATATTATACGTATTTATATGTAAAACTAATAAAAACGTGGCATTTTTTATGTGGATGCCCTGTGCGACGACACGTACTGCTCACCCCTCTCAGATCCTTCTGCTTCTAAAGTCAAATGGTTATTGATATTTTGCTTGAGCTAGCGCCTCATGGCATTACTCAACAACTTTGACGTAATCACGTCAACTTTCAATCTTTAAAAAAGAAAATTTAATTCGCTTTAAATACGTGTGGTGTTGAAATCAAATCTTGTGAAATGGCCACACCAATCACCCCAAAGGATTTAGTTTCAAACCTCATTAATTGATAAAAAAAGTCGTAAAACATGATTAATTTTTTTTATGTGTCTTTTTCAAAAAGTTTATGTTTCCAAAATAAATATTTATTTCCTTTATATGAATAAATTTCCTTTTTTCCAACATACAAAATCATATCCCTAACTTTTAAATTATAGAGATAATCACTTCCACAAATAATTTATACCAAATATTATTTAAAAATATAAATATAGAAACTAGAAAAAGTAAAACCAAAATCGCACAATTAGGCCCAAAAGTTACATATAAAGACCCCTTAACCTTGATTAATTCGATTTATCTTCCAGACTTCCACCCTCTTTTCTTCTCTCTCTCTTTTAGCCTTACCTGCAAATCTTCAAGGGTTATTCACAAACTTCCATTCATAAATAAGGTACTATTTTCCCACCACTTTTTCATTCAATTTTTATTCATTTAATTAAATCAATCTAATTCCTTCATGGGTTTTATACCCTTTATTGTCATTAGTTGATTAAGCTAAAAATTAGTCTAATTAGTGATGAACATGCATCTGGGTTTGGTTTCTTGATTCAAGATTTAAGTTTGGTTTTGTGTTTTGATTAATGGGTATGGTTTAATTTTTATAAAGATTGTTTCTTGGTGTTTGGGATTGGTTGTCAAGTCTTTTTTGTGTGATTAGTAATAGATTAGATGGAGTAATAAGGTGTAGTTAAATGCCAAACACTTCCATATTGTTACTGGAATAAATATTGTTTAATTAATGGTATTTTAATTGTTTCTTGGTGTTTGGGATTGGTTATTAAGTCTTTTTTTGAGTAATTAGCATTAGATGGAGTAATAAGGTGTGGTTAAATGCAATGCCTAACACTCCCATATTGTTCTTGGAATAAATATTGTTGAATTAATAGTATTGTAATTGTTTCTTGGTGATTCAGATTGGTTATTAAGTCTTTTTTTGAGCAATTAGCATTAGATGGAGTAATAAGTTGATGCAATGCCAAACGCACCCGTATTGTTTTGGACTAAAGCTTGATTTTGTAATCAATGTGAAACATCCGCATATGGTTTATGTAAAAACGATTGGATTTTTAGTGCAATGCAAACACACCTATATTGTTTTTGGAAAAAAAGATTGAAGTTTAAATGCAGTGCCAAACATACCCATATTGTTCTTGATAAAAGATTGGATTTTTAAAGCAATTTCAAACACCCTGATATTGTTCTTGGAAAAAAGATTGAATTTTTAGTCAGTGCCAAATATCTGCATAGTGTTCTTCAAAAAAAAATTTATTTTTTATTTATTTATTTGGATAGTGTTTGAATAAGCAATCCCAAACACCCACGTAATTTGTTTGCAAAAAAGACTAAGGGGGTGTTTGGGATTGCGTTTGCTACTAGATTATCTGATTATCACAACTTGAAAACGCAAAAAATCAGAATCTAGTGTTTGGATAGCACAAGCTAAAAATTGCTTTTTTGCGTTTTGAAGACTTCAAAACTCCATTTTGGAAAAGCAGGTAAGGGGTTGCTGCTGCAAAACGCAGTTCTTGAAATGCAATAACCCAAATGTCAAATGACCAAAGTGCCCTCAAAACATACCCTTATCTTGTTTCCTCCTCTACTTCTGTTGTGATGCTTTTAACGCATATAAGCCATTGTTAATTCAATAACATTAATAAAAACCACCAAATTGTTAATTTTTATTTTTGGAAATCGAGCGAGTCTAAACGAACGGCGAATCTTATGATGATAGAATGCAACGTAGATGAGGGCAGCGATGGTGATGGTGGTTTCAGAAGATTAGGAAAACGATGGTGGTTACCGCTGATTACAATGATTGTGTTGGTGGTTTTTAGGAATGAATCAATGGGGGTAGTTATCTTAAATGAGTGATACTCCCTAGTGTATATATTATTAATTATGAGGTAAATAGGTAAAAGTGTAAAACATTGTAATGTATCATGGTTTTATTTATAAACGGAAATGAATTTATATCAAATAGTTGTAAATGTTTTGTATGTCAGTTTTTTATTTTTTAAAGTGTTACATGTTAAAGTTATAAAATCCAAATATATATATTTGTCCTTTTTAGTCATTTTACATGTAAAGTTATTAAATAATCGGAATTGCCAAACACTTGAAAAGATGATTATCTGATTATCGCGTTATGATACAACATAATCAAATCCAAACACTATTTTTTAAAATCACGTTTTGTAACAGCTGATTATTTGATTATCCGTTTTCAAAACGAACAATCTATTTTCAATAAGCAATCCCAAACACCCCCTAAGTTTTTATTATATTCAGGTCAAGTTTTGTTAAGCAATTATAAATGCCACATACTGTCTTTCGGCTAACGATGATATTTCTTGTTTTGTTTAGATAGTGTTTTAGTAAGCAATCCCAAATACTCTCATATTGTTTTTGGAAAAAAAGATTATATGTTTTGTTATTTGACTTGTGAAATTATATTTTGTTACAGAGATGGCGATGGTGTCATCGAAAAAGATGATAGCTATATGCAAACATGGTGGAGAGTTTGATACAAGTGAGGACGGTTTAATGTCGTATAGTGGCGGTGAGGCGCATGCTGTTGATCTTGTTGATAATATGCAATTAAGTGGTTTTAAGCAAGAGATAGCCGAAACTATTGATTCGACTGTTGATGAGATGTTAGTGAAGTATTTTCTTCCAGGGAATAATAAGAATCTGATAACGGTTTCTAAGGAAAAGGATTTTGAGCGAATGGTGAATTATTTTAAAGATTGTGAGCAGATGGAGGTTTTTATCATGAAAGAGGCCCCACCTGCTAAAACTCCGGTGAAGAAGCAGCCTCCTCGTAGGTAAGTTTTATGATCCGATTTCTTTTGAAATGTTTTATATGAATGATATTATGTGTATGCGAGTTGTATCTTTTAATGATTACTCTATGGGAAGTAAAGGACTAAAGAGGGGGTTTTTGGATGTGTCTTTGAACCAATTATTGTGACTAGAAAATCT
Source organism: Tanacetum coccineum (assembly GCA_026074375.1). NCBI lineage: Eukaryota > Viridiplantae > Streptophyta > Magnoliopsida > Asterales > Asteraceae > Tanacetum > Tanacetum coccineum. Next base: position 10,171 of record BQNB010025766.1, read on the forward strand.
CATGAGTTGGTTTTTAAGTATTAAGGTATAACTGATTATGGTTATGTGTTTATAGATTATCTGAGTAACCGAATGCATGATCTGAACTTCTTAAAGTTCCGTATCTGCCGATCACTTTAAGGACTTGGACGTGTCTTCTATTTGATTACTGCTACTCATAATTCATTAAATTGTTTGGATTAAAGTGATTATGAATTTGTGATTTAGATGTTTTTGATAATCGAAGGTAAGTTATTTTAATGTTCCATTCATATGCTGTTTTTTTGTTGACGACTATGTGTAATGCATTTTTGATGATCACTCTATGGGCTTAAGGGTTTTTTTGGATGTGCATGCATAATTGATTATTGTAACACAAAGTCGCCATCATTGATAAACTATTTAGGACCAAATAGTCATATTTGGAGAAGCCTGTAAGGAATTGTTTTGATAAAAACTAGTTATGGAGATAGCTGAAAGCTTATTAAGGATGTTTGGGATGCTCATATTGAATTTAATAGCCGAATCAGATAATCAAGTCTAATGAGATGGGTTCGAGAAGATATTGTTCTTATTCATTTTACTTGTTCACTTGTTTGAAGCTGTTATAATAGAATAATCACAAGTTTGAGTGTTTGAAAAAATGTGGTAATTATGAAATTAGTAGATATAGTGATTAGAAAGGCTATTATTGTGAAACGAGAGTTAAAGTCTCTCAATTAGGCTAAAAAATGGTGACGTACGTGCTTTTATATTACCATCTGTTAAACGTCTTATTTGCAGGTAGTTTAAAATAGATCCAAACAATAAATGCAGATCCTAACACCCCTTTGCTTTTTAATGTTTCTTCCAACAGTTACTGAAAAAGGAAAAACACATGCTTATTAGATCTTTTACCTGGAAAGAATTCATGCGTTATTACTGATCATCTTATTATTTATTATTTTATAAATGTAGACCTCAGAAGAGACCAGCAGAGACACAATCGGCAGTAGTTAAAGCTGAGACACAATTGGCAGAAGTTCAAGCCGAGACACAAGTGGCAGTAGTTCAACCACCTATTGATCTTGGTCTATCCAGTGCATTCCCTCTGAATGAATTCATAGACATCGAAACAACCAATGAGATCATGTCAAGTGTCCCTCAAATCTCCATCAACTCTTTCCCTATGTCAACAAACGATAACGAGCAACACTTAGCTGCAAAACAATGGGAGAATCTTATAACAGGAGTAGGTCAAAGATTCCATTCTCTTGCTGAGTTCCGAGAAACCTTAAGAAAATATTCAATCGCCCACGGGTTCAATTACATGTACAAAAAGAATGAAAATGAACGAGTAACCGTAAAATGCAAATCAGAAGGTTGTCCATGGCGGATCCATGCATCGAAATTATCAACTACACAATTGGTTTGCATTAAAACCATGACACCAACTCATACTTGTCAAGGTGGGCTAGTAAAACCTGCATTTCGAGCTACACGAAGTTGGGTTGGGAATTTAATCAAAGAAAAAGTGAGAGATTCTCCAAAGATAAAACCGAAAGATATTGCTTTTGATCTTAAACGTGATTATGGAATTGAGCTTAATTACTCACAAGCAAGACGTGCTAAAGAGTATGCACGCGAACAGTTATTAGGATCTTATAAAGATGCTTACAGTGAATTGCCGTATTTTTGTGAAAAACTAATAGAAACGAATCCGGGGAGTCGCGTTACATGTAGTACAAATGAGGATTCGAGTTTTCGTGGGCTTTTTGTTTCATTTCATGCATCGATATCTGGTTTCGTGCAAGGGTGTCCGCAGCTTCTTTTTCTCGATAGCACACCGTTGAATTCAAGATACCAAGGAACGTTGTTGACTGCTACGTCAGCAGACGGTAATGACGAGGTGTTCCCGGTGGCTTTTGGTGTAATCGATGATGAAACTGACGATAACTGGCGGTGGTTCTTAACTGAATTGAGAAACGCCTTGCCGGAACACCTGATAATTACTTTCGTGGCAGATTTTCAAAGAGGCTTAAGGGAATCAATACCTGATATATTTGGCGGCCAGTGTTTTCACGCGTATTGTTTAGGTTATTTAGCTGAAAAATTTGTTAAAGATCTAACTGAACATTTTTCCCATGAAGCTAGGCGACTCATGGTTGAAGATCTATATGCTGCTGCTCACGCAACGAAACTTGAGGTTTATGAGAAATATACTCAAGATATCAAAGCCATTTCCCCCGAAGCTTATAATTGGATCATATGCAGTGAACCTGAGCATTGGGCTAATTGCTATTTTGGAGGTTTTAGATATAATCATATGACTGCGAATTTTGGTAAGGGTTTTTACTCGTGGGTATCGGAAGCAGATGAGTTACCAATAACTCAGCTGATCGATGAATTAAGAGGTAAAATGATGGAAGTTATATACAAACGTAGGGTTCAATCGAGCAATTGGCCGACCCGATTGACGCCTTTCATGGACACAGCATTAAAAAATGAGATGTTAAAAGCACAGTCAGTTCGAATTTTTGGGACACACGGAGACAAAGTTGAGGTCCAGTTTGGTGAAATAATTGATGTTATAGAAGTTGGAAGTTGGGTTTGCAGTTGTAGAGGATGGGTGCTGAATGGACTGCCATGCTGTCACGCGATTGCGGTAATGGAAAATTATGGTAGCAGCCTGTATGATTTTTGTGCGAGACATTGTCTTGCTGAGACTTATCAGTTTGCTTATGCTAATTCGATTAACCCTGTACCTTATTTGGAAAGACTGGCGGATGTTGAGGTGGGTGACGGTGCGATTGTTGTTACTCCTCCGGCTACCGTTAGGACACCTGGTCGGGCTAAGATAAGGAAAGTAGTAGCGGGTCTGGATGGCCCAGTTGGTCCGGCAGACTTTCTCAAACGTGTACTTCAATGTGGAAAATGTAAAGGGCTCGGTCATAATAAGAGATCATGCAAGTACGTCTTTCTTTCTAAAGAAAGCTATATCTAATCTTACACTATGTGATTAATTTCTTTTGGTATATCATTCATGAGATTGGCAAAATGGGGTTGGGCTGGTTGGGAACGAGTCCAGTTTTGTTTAGGTTGACCAAAATCACTTTTTTCCCCACAAAACTGATTTTATTGCTTGAAATAAAATGATACAGGAGGCTCTAAGTAATAAAATACACCTGAGGTGACTTAAATCCTTTCGACCCATTTGTACCCCGTTTCCTCTAGCTAAGTTCTTTCAGTTTTGAACCATGCAACCTTTTGGGAATAAAACATAACCAAAACCAATCCATTAACGAGTAACTGTTAACTAGATCGTAATTGCGACCTATATCTATGATCTAGCTGGATACTTAATAGGCCATGTCTGCAGTATTGCAATGTTTATTGTTTTCCAGCTTCCATGTAACTGTTTTTATGGTAACAGCTTGCTTTCGGAAAATCTCTTTCCCCGTCATGATTTGTCACAAGTAATTTATAATGTTGTAACTTATGTGTCGGTTTTGTTTACAGGGAGGATCTTTAATAGTAAGCCAACTTCTGGCAGGTGATGGGGAGACAGGTGCTTGGAAACGATGGTTTTGGATTGAAATTACTCAGAATTTAGTCTTCTTTTGATTTTCCTGCCAATCAAATGTAAATGTTGATAGTGATGTCATAGGCAGCATGTCTTTTGAGGTAAGGTTTTAGTACAGATGAGCTTAGGGCTAGTTGTTTTCGGTCAGTGAGGTAGTTCATTCGTTCGTTTTGCTAAGGAAACAGTAGTTTCTGCAGTTTTGAAGCTTTACTTTTACACCTTTAAAGGATGTTATTTCTTTTTAGTAATATTCTTTTCAAATAATACAAAAATCCTATTTGTTTCTTTTTTGAGGTTTTCTGGTGATTTTTAGGCTCTGAGCCATTTTTCTTTTTTGTAAAATTGTGATGATTAGAGTGCTAGATGCGATAAATTTGATTACATTATCCGTCTTATCCTTTACATTTATAACAACCAACTTGAATGATTATGCTTTGATTATTGAACTTTAAAAACTTGTAGTGGCTGTGGCTGATGTGACAAATGGGTGGGTCGGGTCGGGTCGGGTCGGGTAACATGTTTCGGGCCTAAATGAGTGAGACTTGATGGGTCATTTGGGAGCCCGGGTTAAACTGTCCCGGGTCATACAGATTTTGGGTTGGGTTGACCCACCCATTTTTACCTTCTTTTTATCAGCATGTTAGATCCGCTCTAGATCCGTTGGTTAATGGTTTACAATTGAACTTTAACTAAAATAAACAATTATACTCGTTAGTGAGACCTAACAAAACTGATCATCTTTAAGTTATTTTCCCAACTTGGGTACTTGACCATAGTTAAGCAATGACTCTTAAATTACCACATTGTATGAGGCTAAATTTTTAGGAAGGATCTTCAATATGTACCCAAAATCTGAAAGTAACAGCCACTAGTACAATGACGAAACAAATCAAATTCCATGACATTAAGACAATGTACCATTAGAATGTGCAGGTGAGAGAGATTAAAAGGGTTAGGTTTAGATACTTATAATGTCAAAAACCCAATGGCAATGTCATGACCAGCAAGAAACACTGACTTAATATATATATGAACATAAATTATCAACATGATGATGATGACGATGATAGAATGCGGCTAACTCCCAACAAAATGCAACTGACGACAATCCTTTGATGCCTTTAGAAGGGACAATTTTGCACACAACGTCTTTTTCTTCAAAATATAACATGATAGAGTAGTGATGCATATATAAACCTAAACATGTACGTGCTTATAAATCAACGTAATGGACATTTGCTATAAATCCATGTATGCAGAAAGACAAAAGACCAACTTTATCGTACTCTCTAGTAGCAATACAAATATACAAGTATCATTTAGGTTAATATGTAGAAACAAAGTTTGATTGACAGTATCATAGCTCCAGTAGATATAGACAACTATAGTGAGGAGATCTTTTAAGCCCATCTAGGATATGTTTTACAGATAATATAAATATGCACAGCAGAATAATAAGAACAGTATATTATCAAACAAGGTTTTATTATCATACGTTTTCACTTTGACCCAAATCTATACTTTGGAACTACTAACTAACTATTAGCTAAATAACTATTAACTAATTAACTACTGTGTACACACACGCACACGTTTACTAGACTCTCATTGGGAGAGCTTTATGTTTCTGTTTCTGGATACACTAAACCTATGTCTATGATCTCTTTATATAGGGAGAGATCAAGACTTACAAAGAAAACTAATTTCAGTCAACAATTGTATTAAATACTTAGTCAATGTATTTAATATGGTTGACTAAATAATTAGGAAACTAAATCAGCATTAATCTTCAAGTTGTAATTAATCTTCAATCAGCATTAATCGTTGTTTGACTGCATTGAATGAGATCTTCAATTAGCATTAATCGTTGTTTGACTGCATTAAATGAGAATATAACTACTGTTTGACTTCAAGTCTTCTAGAATCCCATAATGTTGAATTAGTCCTTCTTGTTTCATTCTTTTGTTCTTTTGTCTCATCAAATCTGTAAATCATCTTTATCTCTTTAACAAATAAGCCACCCCATAACAGTATTTACATAGGTATTTAGTTATTAACTTATTATAGCTAATTGGGTGCACATTCTGCACCAACATATTTTACTCCACAATCACTCTACCTAATACTACTATATATAGATAGAAAAAGATACTTCATTCAAATAATCAAAGATATACAGTTTACATCATATATGATTGTATTCTCTCAGATAGGAATTATATAGTCTACCGATCTGCAATATATACACTGTTTTATCTTGATCATCACATCTTAATCATGCAATTAGATGTCCAAGTATAAATGACAATTAAGTAGCGAAATAGCCACAAGAATAGTTGAATAAACGACATAAATAAAAAGCGATGTAAAAAATCAAATTCCGTGATACTTGGTAGAAACATTGCGATGTTTAGGTGATTGAACCAATCAAGACTCACTTCTAGATGCATATAATGTCATAAACCCCTAAGTAATGTTATAACTAGCAATGGAAATAAGTTGACCAAGACTGGGGTGGGAGGGCGGGGGGAGAGAAATGGGGGGGGTGTCAGAACTGTCAATGTGGCGGGGGCAACTGGAAGCCTTTGGAAGCCCTGACAATCTTGCACAAAAACGTTCGTTTCCTTTCAATGATTTCCTAGCACGACATGTGATTGTTAGCTTCTTCAAAACCTTTGAATTTCCCAACATGAACTTAAGGAAGTCTATATTACACTTGCGCGCCTTGATTAAGTCATATTCCATGGTCTTAAGGTTCATAAGCATACAAGTAGGAACAGACTCTGGTTCATTCCAGTGACGTCAATCCAGCTTTAATTTTGAATCAAAAAAGATAGAGAAAATGCATAATTATATGGGAATAAAAGATGTTAAGAAGCATTAAACAAAACACATCAAAATAACTCAAGTACCTTTTCAATGCTTAAATGTTCCAACTCTGAAGAGCTTTCAAGAAACTTATGGATTAAATTCCATGCAGCACCACCATCACCATTCAACTTTAAGTACTTCAAATTTGGAAACTTGGGCAAATTGACCACTGGGCTATCCCTCCAGTACGGGTACTATATGTAGTTGAACAATTAAAGAGAAGATAATTCAAACTTCAAAGTATAGAAAAATGTGTTAAGAAGTAGCATAATGAAAGTTTGCAAAAGGAAAACTTACCTTGAAAGATAAATAAAGGGATTTAACTCCACTTATACCTTCTAGAAAGTCGCCCAACAAATGAATATATCTTATTTCACCGAAAACTTTTGCTTCAACCAGGGATGCCAAATTTTCCATCACAAGGAACGGGCACGAGTCGCCATCCTCAAAGAGATATTCAAGATTAGAGACATTTAACACAACCTTGTTAACTGAATATGATTGTGAGAATTTTAATTTCAATCGCTTTATAGAAGGAATTTTGAAATTGTAGACTTTAAAATCGCCCCGGTAGACTCTAAAATCGCTAAGATCGCCCCCATATAGTACTAGAGATAAAGTTTCAAGTGAAGGCTAGCCGTGTCATGGAATTGAAAGCATTTTCGATAGAATACTTAGAATGGTATCGAATGTCAAGGTGGTTTTCAGACATGGGAGAGTATTGAACGAAGTTGTATACCGTAGGGGGGCAAAATTTCCCATTCCGCTCTAGTTAGAGTATGTAATTGCGTTAATCTTTGGTGAGGAAGACATCCGTGAAAAATACTCAAAGGCAACCTAAGGACTTTAACGTCTATGTCAAGCTCACAAACGTTTAATCTAATTGCTTTACGAATTAACCTCGACACAGTTCGCCCTTGAATATTATAATTAGAAAGTTTCAACCTGAAAGTATCAAGTTGGGTTGTTTCGCAATGCCTCAACACTAGATCCACAATTTTCGATAAACAAACTCTACCTATGGGTAGAATATCATCAAAGTCAAGGCTATGGATCAACGCCCAAGTGTATCTCCATCTTTTGGATAAAATGCTAGTTCGCACTGCGAATTTCGTAAGCATTAGAGAGAGTATTTGTGAAAGAATATCTTCAGGTAAGCTGATTAGCCTATCTACATTATCATTTGTGAAACTCATCGTTTAGCCTTATTAGTTCCTGATGATTTAAACAAACCAAGGTCAGAAATTCAGAACCATTTCATGTTAGGAAGGCCACAAGCACTAGAACTTGGCCTTGACCATCTTTTCTCCAAGAAAGTGTTTGTGTTTACCATATTTTGATTGTCAAATGTATGTGTGGTTTGAATTTGTGTGAGTCTGCAAGTGCAGTATGCAAAAACGAGTAAAGACAGGAATTGGAGGGAAAATAACTAACAGGATGAAACTTGTAATTGATAAAGATTGATTTTTTTAATAAATAACTGTTATACAAGTATCCTATATATAGTTTACTAAGAGGTGTAATGTGAAGGGATATGATGGTTCATTCCAACCATTAGACATACCATTTCACAATAACTACCAAAATAACTAACTTAACTAACTGTTTTGGGTCTGTTGGCCTTTGGTCGTAGACCAAAACAATATAAGGCCTTTTATTCGAATTGTACACAGACTGCAAGTTCTAAATACAGATAACTATTACATTGCATATTAAAGCTAATAAGTAAGACTTTATGATCTTTAACTTTCCACCATTCTTCCCCTTAAGATCATAAGTCTTAACAGTCCTATCTTCTGTTTTTTCTTGATGTTCTTCAAACAATGATGACAAGATCATCACTTGAGGTGCTGCCATTGTCTTCCTTATCTGCTGGTTCTGAAATTGTTGAAGTTTTGATCATTGTCTGGATATCTTTGTTCAGAGTCGGTCCTCTTTCATTGTTTGGTTGGGTAGGATGAAATTGTTGGCTGTCAGGGTCTTCCACTTCATTTATATCTTCAAGTTTAACACCAAAATGCTCTATCCTTTTTGCTTTTCCTTTTCTATTTGCTGTTTCCATGCTAGGTGCTTTGATCTCAGCAATATCACATTGACGAGATGTAAGACAGGTATACTCTTTGTCTTCTTCCACAATCTCTGTAGGTATATCAAGAACAGGACTGTGTTCTTGTTTTGGCACCCTAGCAGTCTTATAGTAGCATGTGAAAACATCCAAGTAGTTGATGTAACACTTCTTCACTTCTTCTTCATCTTGTATTGACAGTCCTAATATTTCCCCTATTTTACCAAATTCCCTAACTATTAAGTAGCTTATCTAGCAAGAATACTTAGAAGCAAAGAAAAGCATATGTACTAAGTTTTGTAAGCTTATAAATAGAAGGTTAATATGAAGCTAGAACATATCACTCCAGCCTTCAAATATTTTGTTTTCACTTTTCCTTCGATGTCAATATATATCAACAAGTCTGCTACTTTAATTCATATAAAGTGCAGTTTCGGTAAAACATTAACAGTGGTATCAGAGCTCTCTTCTTAAGGGGCTGTCATATTACTAAAGTGAAACACCTTCAAGATTTCACAAAAAATCAGCCTAGACATGGCATCTAGTGCAACTGCTACTCCTGCAATTCTAGTATTTTCTGGAACGCATTACCATATTTGGGCAGTTAAAATGAAGACATATTTGAAATCTCAAGGTTTATGGAAGGTTGTAGAGACTGATGAAAGTATTCCGGCACTCGGAGAAAACCCAACGGTTGCTCAGTTAAGAACTTACGAAACTGAGACGCTAAAAGAAGACAAGGCATAAACCCTGTTTTTTTTTTTTGGGCATTGGGTTATTGCCGATCAATTTTTTCACCTCATAGTAGACTTGGAGACACCAAAGGGGATATAAACTTAGAAACCTTTGAAGGTACTGATAGAGTAAAAGCTGTCAGATTATTAACTCTCAAAAGAGAGTTTGAATTATTAAGAATGAAAGATGACGAGCTGGTGAAAGATTACTCAGCAAGGATGATGGACGTGGTTAATCAGATGAGGCTTTATGGAGAAGTTGTAACAGATCAGAAAGTAGTGGAGAAGATGATGATCAGCGTTCCTCCAAAGTTTGAAGCAAAAATTTCTGCCATAGAAAGAGTCTTGTGACTTGTACGCTTTCGGTTTTGACTAACTAGTAAACTCCAGCACAAGAGCAAAGATTTATTGTTAGTTCGAGGAGAAAGTAGAAGGTGTTTTCGAGTATCTTCTAGAAGTAACCAACGGCTGGAAATTCAAAACAAAAAAACACTTTCTCAAGAAAGAGGTAATTTCAAGGGGAACAACAAAGGTTAACCTCACAAAACTCTTCTCCACATCCAAAGAAAGGTACTTTTTCTCATGTTATATTTGTCGAAACACGATATCATCAAGAATCTGATTGTTGGTTTCAAAGATAAACCAAACTTCAGTGCAAACTTTTGCATAACAAGTTTGGACATCTCTCGAGAGTATTGTAGAATAAAGAAAGCTCGTAACAAACATCAAGGAGTTCAGCAAGCAAATGTTTCCGAGGAGGATCAGGTTGATGATGAGCATTTGTTCATGGCGTCGCATCTTGATAAACATCCAGATAGCCTTACGTGGCTTATGGATAGTGGATGCACAAGTAATATGACTCCGGAAAGATCTTTCTTTATTAGTCTCGACACCAAAGACAACCCAAGAGTGAAGCTGTGAAGCATGGTCGTTATACTGAATGCACAAAAGGGAAGAGGTACTATAGCTATCAACACCCAAAGAAAGGTACCAAGATATTATTTCTGGTGTTTTATATGTGCTGAACTTGATCGAAGTATGTTAAGCGTGCCACAAATGATAAAGAATGGCTATTTGGTGTGAACTTTAAAAAAATGACAGTTAATGGTTTTTACTGATTTCTCGCGATGTTAAATTAGTACCTTTGATATGGAACAAATGATTAGCTTTTTTTTGAAGCTTGATGTCGCAGATGCTAGTGCTTTTAGTGTTACTGAAGATGATAGTATGAAGTGGCACAAAAGATTTGGTCACTTCAATTACAGAACACTTCAGCATATTTATTCCACTAAGTTGGTGAGAGATATGCCTCCCATTAGTGAAGTTGATTCTAAGTGTGAAGGTTGTGAATTGGGGAAAAGTCGCAGGTTGCCTTTCTCAAAAGTTGGTGTGACGAGAGCTACACATAAGTTAGAAACTGTTTGCATTCTATATTTTTGTGGTCCATAGGTCTTACACATCTTGGAGCTGGTAATTAAATTTTTTGTTCTTTTCATAGACTATTATACAAGAATCGTGCTGGGTTTATGTTCCCTTAGCAGCAAAGCTTCGGTATTTTCAATATTTAAAAGTTTCAAGAAACTTGTTGAAGTGCAAAGCGGCAGTACTTTGCGTATTCTGAGAACTGATAACGGTGGAGAATACACGTCAAATGAGTTTGAATATTTTCTTCGGCAACAAGGTGTAATTCACCAAGTTACAGTTCCATACTCGCCTCAACAAAATGGTGTTTCCGAAAGAAAGAACAGAACGGTTATGGAGATGGCAAGATCAATGTTGTACGAGAAGAAACTACCGAAGACGTTTTGGGCCGTGGGCGGCGCTACCATCTGTATATTTGCTAAAACAGAATTAGCAACAATAGCCGTTCAGTGGTTTATAAAATCTCCTATCGATTGAAGCTATGGTAGAATCAAACGTTATTCAACACTTAATAGTCTTCGGTCTATCTCTTTATTAATTCTATTCCAGACATCAAAAGATCAAAGCTTGATGCAAAGGCCAGAAAAGGCATCTTTGTCGGCTATGCAACAGAGTCGAAAGGATATAGAATTTATGATCTCACTGATAGTAAAATTGTAATCAGTAGAGATGTGACTTTTGATGAAGGGGCCTACTGGGACTAGAATATGGATGAAGTTAAAAGGCATGAAGATACGTTTTTAAATGAAACGTACCATGATAAAGTTGATATTCCCGAATTTGATATTGAAGACACAAGCGACACTCATGTGTTAAGAACAAGACGGCTTGTTGATGTTTACGAGTCTTGTAACTCGGTTATTGAACCAGAAAGTTACATGGATGCCTCCAAGCATTCTGAATGGATTGATGCAATGAAGGACGAACTTGAAATGATCAAGAAAAACAACACATGGAAGCTTGTCGACTTGCCAAAAGGGAAAAATGCAATAGGTGTGAAATGGATCTACAAAATAAAATTTCAGCCCGACGGATCAATATACAAGCATAAAGCAAGATTGGTCGTGAAAGGCTACTCTCAAGTTGCCGGTGTAGATTTCGGAGACACTTTTGCTCCTGTTGCTCGTCATGACACAATCAAGTTATTAATAGCTATAGCTGCTCAACGAAATTGGAAATTCCACCATTGATGTCAAAATCGCATTTCCTCAATGTTCAGTGAACTTGTGGAGGAGATTTATGTAATAACATAACATGAAGGTTTTGAAGTAGTTGGCAGGAAAAAAAAGTTTATCGGAGCTCTACAAAGCACTTTATGGTGTTAAGCAAGCACCAAGGGTGTGGTATGCTAAGATCGATGCTCATTTGCTGAATCATAACTTCAGGAGGAGTTCAAGTGAGTCAACTCTTTATATAAAGCAATTTAATTCTTAAGAGAGGATTGATTATTTCTCTTTATGTTGATGACTTACTTATGATTGGAAGCAACGATCATCTTGTTAAGGAATTTAAGAAACAAATGGAATCTGAATTCGATATGTCAGATATGGGACTAGTATCCTATTTTCTTGGCATGGAAATCAAGCAACTACCTAACGGTGTTCATATTTGTCAAAGGAAGTATGCTAGTGATATGCTCAAGAAATTCAAGATGTTCTTATGCAAACCGGTTACTTCGCCGCTAGTCTACAAGTGCAAGTTGTCCAAAGATGATGGAAAGAAGTTTGCCAATCCTAATCGATTTAGAAGCATTGTTGGGAGCCTACTATACTTAACTATATCAAGACCAGATTTAGCCTTTGCAGCTAGTTTCCTATCAAGGTTTATGGGTGAACCGTCTAGTTCTCATTTGGGAGCTGCAAAGAGAGTCTTAAGATATGTGAAAGGTTCTCTCGATCTTGAAATTATGTTCGAAAGAAACAAAGTTGTGAAACTTGAGGGATATGCTGATAGTGATTGGGCCGAAAGCATTGATGATTCGAAGAGTACTTCTGGTTATATTTTTACTCTTGGTTCGGGTGTTCATTTGTTGGAACTTAAAAAGCAAGCGTTTTTCAGCACAATTTCTTGCAGAGGCAGAATATATATCAGTTGCGGGTGCTGTAAATTATGTTATTTGGATTCGAAAGTTGTTGTTCACGATTTGAATCTAACTCAAGTTGGTCAATGCAATCTTCTGGCGTTAACTCAAGTTTTGTGAAAGAATATCTTCAGGTAAGCTGGTTAGCCTATCTACATTATCATTTGTGAAACTCATCGTTTAGCCTTATTAGTTCCAGATGATTTAAACAAACCAAGGTCAGAAATTCAGAACCATTTCACAAGACTTTTCAAATATTCATATCTCACATGTATCATTTTTAAAATTAAATCGAAGGCGCACTTCATTAGACCATAAATTATTCGAGCATCACTTAGATACAAATGAAACTCTGTGCAGAATACCTTTATTCAATTCATAAAATAACTTAGACTTCGATGATGAGCTTGTATATCTTTCCCGAGTCCTAAAACAAATATGCATTTAACTTGGAATCAGAAGAATAATTGAGTTCAAATTCAAGAGCTAGTGAAAAAGCATAATTTTGTATAAAGACTTATGTCAATTACTAAATAAAGTAGAGATTTTGATTTAAAAAAGCAAAGAGTCAAGTTATAATTCAAATCAAAATGCAGTTCCACTCAACCTGCTTAGTTATCTAACAAGACAATATATTATGCCAATTTAATCCACGCCACTTACCATGCAGACCAGATAAGATGCTACATATGTCAAGCAAACCTGAATGCACCTAATAAGCGACATAAACGGATGAATGATAAACATGCACTAATGACGAGTGTTTAGTGGCAAATAAGGGTTGATTAAAAAATGGGTGACAAATTAACTCTTTTGGTATGTTAACAAATTTGTGGCTTTTAAACCTTTTAATGGGTGTTTGGGTGTGCTTAAGTTTAAGGGTCCATGCATCTGCCAAAACACTTGATGTAATGCAAAATCTTTTTTAGTCAAGTGTTTATAAGTTAAATAAACTAGGGTTTAGAACTTGCATCTATGTACGTAACAAAAAAAAAAAACAGATTGCAATAGCTTACAAATAACCAATTAAACTTTATTACAGATGGTTTGAATGCATACCTTATTATTACTTGATGATGATCGATGATACAAATGCTATATTAAGAACAGGTTTGAAGGAACCAATAACACGAGTTAATGGAGTTAAGTGATGGGTATCTATCAATGGGCTTAGGCAAATAAGTTTGGTAGCCCAATTTACAAAAGATGAACCGAAGTTATCCAAGTTTGTAGTTTGTTTTATTAACCAGATTTGCAAACCCGCGCTCCGCGGCGGGGTGTTTGCGTACTGTATCGTTTTACGGTTATTTGATACTTGTTGTGACCCCACTGAATGACGACTTGCCATGCATATATGTGAAAAGTAGCTAAAACGGGTTTAGTTAATCTTTGACGAGCCAAATAAGAATATGTCAAATCACATTATTGTACTAAACCAATTTGGGCCAAAATAAAAATAGCACACGTGGGAGCCCAATAACAAAAATCAGCCCATGTGCCGGCCAAAAGAAAAATAATCCACGACGCAGGAGTCCAACAACGAAAATCAGCCCATGTGCGGCCCATATTGTAATGTATAGATAATTAGATGTTTTATTGTATATCCAATCTTTAATATCATGTTTGTGGGAGTAAATATGGATTTAAAGTCTACATCTCCTTAGAAATCAATGAAAATGGTTTCGAGAAGCAAGGAGTGATAGTTAGACTATTAAAAATTCTACAAAGTTAAAACTCTCTAAAAAACCTAAAATTGGGCGAAAAAACGGCTTCCTCTATTTCATCAATTCTGATCGCATAATCTTCTTCTTTCTTGATCCGAATATCATATAATACTCTTGTTTAATCTGTTAATCTTATGATTATAATGTTTTAACAAGTTTCTTATTTGATTGATGTTTCTCTAAAGATTTAGGGTGCGATCTCTCATTTAGGGTTTGGTGTTTTTTCGTTCTTTAGAGATCTTTATTAATTCTTATCGACTTTCATTATGGAAGTCAGATAGTCCTTCGTGTATTTATATTATTGTCTTCCTTCAAAGGTTTTTTCGGTGATGAGATAAGACGGGATCACATAGCTGCTGTGATCTGATCTTTTAGTTTTTCTTTTGTTTAGGGTTTTTTAGGTTTCGTTTTGCTTGTTGTAGTCAAGAATGTCGAATACAAGTGATAAGGGTACTACGTTTGGAGATGGTGCTGCTAGGGTTGGTATGCAGCTTAGAAGTAGTCCAAAGGTGAGTACATCTTATCCTTTGGTTTCTCCGTCTACTATTATTAACGTGCCCCGAGAACTGTTAATAGTATAGATTTTAACTGCCACTTTTGGAGTTCATTACTACGTGGTGACTGCAAAAAGTTAATTAAGATTTGAGCTGGGATAACATGATGAGGTTATTATCTGAGTTATACTAATGAAGATCGTATGGAAACCTTGGAAGCATTAGGTTCAATATGTTAATTCAATTAAGGTTGATCGTAAAATCTTATGTTATCCCTTGTAAGAGGTTCGTAGCAATGAATCACTTAATCTTAATTGTTGATTGAATCCACAATACCTATTGACCCTATCGTTCCTTTTGAGGACATCAACAAGTCAAAACATCCTAATGCTGGAGTTGGCGGGAGGAAGAGCAAAGGATCAACCAAAAGTTAATTCCAACTTTCGTACATTGGTGGCTGATCCCGTATTTGATGGTGTTAACATATCTATTTCCTCGAAAAAGTGTTGAAAGGTTAGTACCGCTTTTGACACACTATATATGGCTAACTTTATTGGAAAGATAATGGCGTTTCCCGGTTGTTGAATATAATGCAAGGAAAACTGGGCGAAACATGGTCTGAAAAGGATAAGATAAATTCCAAAGGCTCTTATTCTTTAAATTTGATTCCCGGGCTGGTTTTAGAGGCTGTCTGGAGGGTGGTTCCCCTTGGTTGCTTCGTAAATCTCCGATCGATTTCTCAAGAAATGATACGATAGGATACTATATAGCTCAAGAAAATTGACCTCGTATTCCGATATGGGTTAAATGCATGATGGTTCCTATCACGTTTTTGAAGAGGGATATTAATCGTCTAATTGCTACGTTCATTGGTAAACCTGTTATGCTTGATTCATACACAAGCTCCATGTGTAATGATTCGTGGGGTAGGAGTAGTTTTTCTCGGTGCTTAATTAAGGTAAATTCAGAGGCTGATCTCGTGGATGTTGTTACTATTGGTATTCCATCTCTTTCTGAGGATGATTTTACCAAAGAAACCATCCGTGTTGAGTAAATGCAGGAGGCCAGCCCAGATGTGATACATGTAATATTTTGGTCATGTCATGACTATTGACCTAAAAAAGTGGTGATCCTCACCAATTGTATGCTAACTTCTAATGTTGTTACCCCTAATGCTGAGAATACTAATGATGTTTCCAACCAGTTGGAGTAAAACAAAGAAGAGGAAATGTAAGACCAGTCTCTAATGGCGTCAGTTAAAACTGGTCCTTCGGTTAAACATAATGTTAGATATGAGCCTAAAGCGACTACAAGTGCACCAAAGAAGGGAACTACTTATGTGGGTTATACATCTCAATCGACACCTATGTTGAAGACGAGTGGTAATTCATCTAAAAAAGATAATCTCTCCATGTCTAATTCTTTTTTTGCCTTAAATGAAGAAGAAGAAGATGAAGAAGAAGATGTGGAAAATGTGTATGATGAATCGGCTAACTTAATTCAAAACACAAAAGCTGGTGGAAGTTCATCTTTCACGGCTGCTGCTGGTTAGCTTGTTTAGTTGTGTTATGTGTTCTAGTTGCAATTAGTTGTTTCTAGAGTTGTAAGAGTTTATGGCATGTCATAAGCTTTAGTTTTAGGTGTTTATCAAGCTGTTTAGCTTGAGGTTAATGTGGTACTTCAGCCACATTTCATTTGTACTTAACTTTTTTCGGTTTTAATATACTTTATCGGGGTAACCCATTACCAAAAAAAAATTCTACAAAGTTGAAATGGGAACAAAAAATCCTTTTTGCTTATCATGTCTGCATACATAGGAGAAGAAAAACGAACGCTCTTTTTCAAAAAAACAGTTAAGTGCTAATGTAAGTTGCAACTCGAAGATAGCTGTAATGAATTGAAATGCAGAAAACCAACTGTATGCAAACTATTTTTGCGGATTGAATAACACCATTTATCTTCTCATAGTCTCGAAAATTCATACTGCTCAAACTCATGAAATTATAAATACATTACATATGAACTTACAGTTTCATGGTACAATACCAAAATAATTTCATATACAAAAACAATTATCACATGAAAGAAAACTACTGTAACATGCTTAGTTTTTTATAAGCATAATTTTTGTAACATTTTTATTTTAAGGAGGGATAGAAGATTACCATTAATCGATTTGTGCGTGTGTACTAAATCGGTTCTCTATAATTATGAACTTTGGACAATTGAAGCTAATAAATATTGAATATTGGAGGTGAATTACATAGAAATTTGTACTACCAATATAGCATATAAACTCAAGTACTAAAACTATAATGCTACATTTTTTTTAAAGAGCTTTGGTACAAAAAATATAAGAAAGGCATTCTAGTAAGACACTAGAAGCCCAAAAGAACACATTACATCAAAACAACATTACATGGATCGTTGAACCAATTGATCCAAATTAAATTAATCTTAGGAATTCAACTCGAGATCCAACTGAAGGAAGATAACATAATGTTGTTGAGGATTAGCTCCTTTGAGGGGTGTTTCGAAGAAAATGTCATATCATTTCGGAATTTCCATAAAAACCAAAGCGTCATTTGGACGACAAGATCGAAATGAACAAACTGTTGAGTTAGCAGGTTTATTCGCTCTAACAGGTTGATGGTTTCATGGAGACTTGAGTTTGGAATAATGAATGTTCCACCATTTGAAGACTCAATACATGAGATAAAAAAGGTGCTCTTCTGTCTCAATATCATCATCACAAACGGGACAATGGGTGAAGATTAAGTCGATGTCTCTTCGGCCAACCGAGGAGTGGGAAAGGTTAGTGATATGTTTTCTCATGCCTTTGACTGTGAACACCTACTGTCATCTAAAGTGCATTCCCATGTGTCATTCTCTGAAGAGAGATAGAGATTTGAAATGAGGTTTATAACGTCTTGTAATTCTTGTTTCACGACTGGTGATCTTATTGCTCTACTCCAGGCCCATGGGAATAACAGGCCCAAAGGGTGAGGCTGCTCAATTGAAGAATTTCCACAAGTAGTGGTATCCATTGGAGCTCGTTCACACACGAAATAGGATTTGAGTCTTTCAAGTCGATAAAGTCTTGGGAATGTGGAACATAGGGGTTCCCCTCCAAGCCATGAAACAGTCCAAAACTTTGTTGTTTGGCCGTTCTCGACCTTTCTTTTGAATACAGACGGAAGGTTAAAGCCAAGAGTCACAAGATCACCTTTTAAGTTGATAATTTTGACCAAACCCCGACTTATATATCATGGGTGAGTCCATATGAAGGCCGCAGTGGGTACCATGAACGGAAACAATGACTTTTCTCTAAAGTGCATTTTCTTCGTTAAGGAAACGCATAACTTTTCTCTAAAGTGCATTTTCTTCGTTAAGGAAACGCCACCACCATTTAGCAAGCAAAGATTGGTTAGACATCTTCAAGCTACCAATTCCAAGACCACCTTGGTTGAGAGGGGAAATGACCTTGTCCTACGCGATCCATACTATTTTTCTTTCTTCTAAATTACTACCCCAAATATTATATAGTGAATGTGTAAAATGATTATTGAATTTTGAAAACTTGTAGTGGCTGTGGCTGGTCTAAGAAATCGGTAAGATTGTTGTGTCTGGTGTGACAAATGGGTGGGTCGGGTAACATGTTTCGGGTCTAAATGAGTCCGAGGCGTGATGGGTCATTTGGGAGCCCGGGTCTAACGGGCCCGGGTCATACGGGTTTTGGGTTGGGTTGACCCACCCATTTTACCTTTGTTTTTATAAAAAATGAAAAAAAGCTGAAAAGAACTGAATTTTTTTATCAACATGTTAGACCCGCTCTAGATCCGTTGGTTAATGGTTATACAACTGAACTTTAAATAAAATAAACAATTACTCGTTAGTGAGACCTACAAAACTCATCCTTTAATTATTTTCCCAACTTGAGTACTTGACCATAGTTAAGCAATGACTCTTAAATTACCACATTGTATGACGCGAAATTTTTAGGAAGGATCTTCATATGTACCCAAAAGTGATCGATGTGGATATCACCAACACGAAATCAAATCTTATTTATGCAATAAAATATCTGAAAGTACAAACGACAACCAAAATGACATAAAAACAGCCACTAGTGCAAATGACGAAACAAATCAAATTCCATGCACTTAAGACAGTGTACCGTTAGAATGTGCAGGTAATAGATAGATTAAAAGGGTTAGGTTTAAATACTTATAATGTCAAAATCCCAATGGTCGTGTCATAACCAGTAAGAAAAACTGACTTATGATATATATGAACATAAATCCATCAACATGATGATGATGATAGAATGCGGCTAACTCCCAACAAAATGTAACTGACGACAATCCTTCGATGCCTTTCGAAGGGACAATTTTGCACACAACCTCTTTTTCTTATAAATAGTGATACCTAAACCAAAACATGTGCTTATAAATCAACGTAACGGACATTTGCTATAAATCCATGTATGTAGAAAGACAAAAGACCAACTTTTTCGTACTCTCTAGTAGCAATACCATGTGTCATTAGGTTAATATGCAGACACAAAGTTTGATTGACAGTATCATAGCTCCTGCAGATATAGACAACTTTAGTATCTTTTTTATAGCTACTTGGGTGCACATTCTGCACCAACATATTTTACCCCATAATCACTAATACTATGCATAGATGGAAAAAGATACTTCAATACAAGGTTTACATCATTTATATGACTGTATTCTTTCAGATAGGAATTATATAGTCTACCAATCTGCAATATATACACTGTTTAATCTTGATCATCACAACTTAATCATGCAATCAGATGTCCAAGTATAAACGACAATTAAGTAGCTAAACAGCCACTAGAATAAATGACATAAAGCGACGAAAAAAATCAAATTCCATGATACTTGAAAAAATCATTGCGATGTTTGGGTGATTGAACCAATCATTTCTCACTTCTAAATTTATATAGGGGACCATTCAATACAAAATCATTTTTTTACAGAACCTACAGAATCACTTTGTACCAATTGAAATTTAGTATATTATTAAATGTTTTTCTTAATTCAAAAGAGTATAATAGTCAAAACATATTTTGACTTTTTTTGAATTTTTTAATTAAAAAAACGTTTTTTTAAAACCTCTTAATTTTCAGAATTAATTTTTTTATTTATTTTTATTTTTTTAGTATATACTGTTTTCAAAAGAAAAAAATAAGTGCATATATGTTTTTTTAATATTGTAAATTACATGTTTCTAGTGTACATTTTTAACTTAATATAGTAACTACACATATGTTTCTTTTGCACATTCTTTAATCTTCGAAATTTATTACAATATATATATATATATATATATATATATATATATAGAGTTAGGATCAAATAAGAAGTTTTCTTAAAATAAGAAGGATAAGAAGTAACTATAATCGCATATCCGAGATGCACCGACTTAAATTAGATGCATCTCTATAATCTTAGATGCATTATAACGCATTTCAAGCTTTTAATTAGATGCATATACATATATTAGATGCATTTCATGATTTCTCATGTTTTTTGTTCCTCTGCACAGTGCTAAAATCATGAAAATCAATTTGCACCATCTACACATCAAATTAACTTTCGAAACTCGAAATGGTGCATCTAAATGAATAGAAATGCATCTAATGCAAGTCGTTGCATCTCAAATGTGTGATTTTAGTCACTTCTCACCACTTCTTTATTAAAAGTTAACTTCTCACTTGGGGTGTAGGGGATTTGAATTGTAGACATGTTCGGGTCCCAACAAAAAAAATAATAACTCTCTCTCTCTCTCTCTCTCTCTCTCTCTCTCTCTATATATATATATATATATATATATATATATATAGAGTAGGGATCCAGTGAGAAGTAAATTAAAATAAGAAGTGGTGAGAAGTGACTAAAACCACACATTTGAGATGCAACGACTTGCATTAGATGCATTTCTATTCATTTAGATGCACCATTTCGAGTTTCGAAAGTTAATTTGATGTGTAGATGGTGCAAATTGATTTTCATGATTTTAGCACTGTGCAGAGGAACAAAAAACATGAGAAATCATGAAATGCATCTAATATATGTATATGCATCTTATTAAAAGCTTGAAATGCGTTATAATGCATCTAAGATTATAGAGATGCGTCTAATTTAAGTCGATGCATCTCGGATATGCAATTATAGTTACTTCTTATCCTTCTTATTTTAAGAAAACTTCTCATTTGATACTAACATATATATATATATGTAACTTCTAAACTAGCGAATAGCAAAACAAAAACATAAATATATAAACAAAATTTGATATCAAATGAAATACATTACAAATATAAATCCAACTATATCCATGTTGTTCAAAAACATGTGTGCACTCTTCGAAAAACATATGTGCACGTTTCACTTTTTCTCTCAAATTCATTAGAACATATGAGTACCCTTGCAAGAACATATATGCACGCATTTCAATAACATATGTGTAACCTTCTAAGAACATACGTGTACGATGGCGCTTTCTCTCCAAATTCATAAGAACATATATGCACGCCTACTAAAAACATATGTGCACGCTTCACTTTTTTGTAAGCACCTGATCTCGCTTTAACTACATATAAGCCAAGGCCTTTGGCATCCTTCCATGTCTTAGACGTGCAACCTTGTAGACATTCTACACATAAAAAAATGCTATTATAAGAATACATACATTGACCTGTGTCAAATTCATGTTTTGATGAATTTAATTTTGATGTTACAAAAAGGCGTTACACATATACATATAAAATGTATGCTCAATTTTTATTTATAACAATAACCAAAAATTCATAGTTAAACATTGCAATCTGTGTCTCGAAACAAACACTGAAAATTAAGTAGTTCCATGTATCAAAAACAAAAATACACGTGCACATATACACAGTTGTAATGATTTATGCTATTTTGTCAACATAACACCTAAAATAGATGTAAACAAATATAACACATATGCAAAATGCAATTAAAAAAACTATAAACAAGAAATGTGTTTTAATTTTTTCTGATTAAAGTTTACTTTAACCAACTAGCAGTAGTAGCAACAAACAACAACCAAACACCACATTTATTCCAAAGGATAAACTACAAAGACACACGTACACTTGGAAAAAAACCGTTCTTGTATTTTAATGTAATAATGAACATATTTTTTTCAACATTCATTTCCAGAAATCATATTTTTCAGATCGAACTAACATAAAAAAATTCGTTGTATATATATTTAAGCAAAAAACGACTACAAAATCAAAATCGATTGTCATATACACAAACAAAAATAAAATAAAATTAAAACCACTTACTAACTTTGTAGATCTGGATTGATGTTTGCTCGATCGAAAAAGATTGATGAATTCGAGTAATAAGAAACCCGCCCCATTTAGCAGTGTTCTCTAAACTTTAATGTCTTGTTTTTTAATTCGAGTACCAAGAAACAAAAAGAAAATGACATCTGATTCGCGTTAAGAAATAAAAAAATGGTTGGTGCTCAGGTTTGGTTCTTTTGGATTCACGACATATTCTTGTGGGTTCGTTTATGGTGGATTTGCGATTATGTTGTTGTTGGTTGCTCAGATTCGCGGCAGGTAGTGTCTAGTGGTGGTGATAAAGTCTGTGTGGATAGGGTTTGGGGTGAGGAAGACAAAGATAGAAAAATAAAAGAGAAATATTTTAGATCCTTATTATTTGGTGGGACGGTTTACATTTATTGTAGTACCTAAAATACCCTTTTCAGCTTTTGTATAATTGCAAAGAAATACTTTAAGTTTTGTGTAATTACAATTTTGACACTTTTAATCTTAACCCTTGATCAAACATATCCAATGGCTCTAATTCATTTTAATTGGTTCTGTAAGTTCTGTACAAAAAAATGGTTCTGCATTGAAAATCCCACAATTTATATAATGTCATAAACCCCTAAGTAATGTTATAACTAGCAATGGAGACAAAATGACTAAGACTTATATAAATTGCAACTGACAATCCCTGGAAGCCCTTGGAGGCTCTGACAATGTTGCACAAAACCTTTCGTTTCCTTTTAATGATTTCCTAGCACGACATGTGATTGTTAGCTTCTTCAAAACCTTTGAATTTCCCAACATGAACTTAAGGAAGTTTATATTACACTTGCGCGCCTTGATTAAGTCATATTCCATGGTCTTAAGGTTCATAAGCATACAAGTGGGAACAGGCTCTGGTTCATTCCAGTGACGTCGATTCAGCTTTAATTTTGAGTCAAAAAATAGAGAAAAGGCATAATTATATGGGAATAAAAGAAGTTAAGACGCATTAAACAAAGCACATCGAAACAACTCAAGTACCTTTTCAATGCTTAAATGTTCCAACTCTGAAGAGCTTTCAAGAACCTTATGGATTAAATTCCATGTAGCACCACCATCACCATTCAACTTTAAGTACTTCAAATTTGGAAACTTGGGCAAATTAAACACTGGGCTATCCCTCCAGTACTGGTACTATAGTTGAACAATTAAAGAGAAGATAATTCAAACTTCAAAGTATAGAAAAATGTGTTAAGAAGTGGCATAATAAAAGTTTGCAAAGGAAAACTTACCTTGAAAGATAAATAAAGGGATTTAACTCCACTTATACCTTCTAGAAAGTCGCCAAACAAATGAATATATCTTATTTCACCGAAAACTTTTGCCTCAACCACGAACGCCCCCATAGGATTTAAGATCGCCCCCATATAGTACTAGAGATAAAGTTTCAAGTGAAGGACAGCTGTGAATGACTTCGAATGCATTTCTGACAGAATAATTGGAATGGACAACAATGTCAAGGATTTTCAGAGATGAAAGATTAAAGGAAGTTGAACCGTCCCAAATTGCCGAATATGATTGATAAAGTTGTAATCTAAACTTTGTGAGAGTCTTGCAAGAGAAAATACTCAGAGGCAACCTAAGGACTTTAACGTCTATGTCAAGCTTGTAGGATGATACAATGTTCTGTGTATATTGATTATGAAACCATACAAAGTGTCAAGTATAAATACAAGTAATACAAAGATAACCCTAAGCCCAACCACGCGCCACGCGCCTATAAGATATAAAGCCTGCTAACATATGGTCTTAGTGATATTCTAAATGATTATGTACATTGTCTTAGTAGAATACTTCTTAAATGTGCATTTACTCGTACTGTTTGCAGTTGGGACGGGCGTTTATGTCTCGTTAACTAGACTCTGGCCATAAGTGGTTTTTTGTCTACCCTTTTTCTCCATTCAATTTAAATAATGTCTTAATTCACTCCAATATTGTCAAAAACTGATTTCCGTTCGTCAGTTTGTCCGGATAATTCATGTAGAGTCGGGTTGAGGTTTTGACCCTTTGGTTATTCGTGAAGGACCTTCATAACTCGACTGGTGCTCCTCCAATGTGATAGTCACCGGTGAGCTCAATCCTGTTACGAAGCCCTCCACTATACCTCATGCTTTTCTTACCAATTCAGTATACGTGGCACAAACGACTTTGACAACCAGAAGTAAGTGTTACGTCGTCTTGTATCTAGTGATTCTATTTCCTTGTTAATAAAAAGAGAAACTCATCGTCTTGTTCCATGCTTGTCAGGCTTGGTAAACACGTGAAGCTTCACGTTGTTAGTTCGTTCTAGTTCTGATACTTCCTTTCGTGTTTTGACCAGTGTTCACTCCCAACCGATTTGTTGGACCACTCCAATTCCTGAGACTTTCTGGATTTCCAGTATCATGTTTTGTTTCTAGATCATTATACTCATATGTTTTGTTTATCCATTAATGAATAAATCTGATGTTTTGTCTAAATTTCTGTTATTTCGTAATTATGCTCGTACTCAGTTTAAGTGTGAAATTAAGTCATTTCAGTGTGATCATGGTGGTGAATTTGATAATCATGCTTTTCATAAACTATTTAACGATAACTGTATCCAATTTAATTTTTCTTGCCCCCGCACCTCACAACAAAATGGCAAATCTGAACGTATGATCCGTACAATTAATAAACTCATTCGTACCTTATTGTTTCAAGCACATTTACACCAACCCAATTACTGGAAGAGGCACTTAATATGGCGTTTTATTTATTGAAGTATTTTACCTTCCCTGCCGCATAACGAGATCCCTTTACCCCCTGTTTGGTGCGCAACCCGAATTATAGTGTCTTTCCCGTGTTTTTGGATGCCTTTGTTATCCACATATAGATACAAATCACAAACTTGGACCACGTGCCACACCTTCCATATTTCAGGGACATGTTGCTAATCATTTTGGCTATCGTTGCCTTGATCTTAACACCAATAAAATTATCATTTCCCGTCATTAACTCTTTTATGAAAAGGTGTTTCCCGATTCCCCTCACACCAAATCCACTACCACACCTTCCAATGATTTTTTGAAGATTCCACTGACCTTATTTCCCAATTATTCGCACCGCTCCTTTACTCCGTTCCACCAAGCACCCGGTCCATACTCCCACTAGTTTGACGTAACCTACAACCGACTACACCGCCTACACCACCTACAACACTTCCTCCACACCTAACGCCCGCAGTCTGAGCCCCAAAATTGTACGCTGAACATGCACCCGCACCCACTAATGATCCCACCAACCGTGTCAATTCATCCCAGGTCATAAGCGATCTCGTGTCGGGACACTCCTCCTAATCCTTGTTACGCTGGTCAATGTGTCTACTATCTCTCTCTCCTTACCTCGTTCTTATAAAGAAGCGATTGGAATGATCCCAATTGGCGAAATGCTATGTTTGACAGTATAATGCACTTAATAAAAAAAAAACTTAGACTATTGTACAATCGCCGAGGGTGCCAATATTGTGTCGTTGTATGTGGTTATTTCGCCAATAAGTTTTTTGGCTGATGGCACTCTAGCGGTATAAAGCACATCTTGTTGCCAATGGTAGCACACAGGTTGAGGGTGTTGTATGTTGATTGAGACTTTTTGTCCTGAGTGGTTGTTAAGTCGGGCAACTATTCAGACTGCTTAAGTATTAAGCTATTTCCCCGAAACATTTGGCATGTTCATCAGACTCTTGATGCAAGAATGCTTTTTTACTGGTGACTTAGCTGAGATGTTTATATGCATCAGCCTCCCGGTTTTTTTGGGACCCGTATCATCGGATTATTTTTGTTTATTTGTAGCGATCTCTTTATTGTCTTAAGCAGACACCGGTCGCCGCGCTGGTTCAAAGCGTTTGTTGCTACATTACTACTGTTGGATTTACTCCTAGTCGTTGTGACTCCTCTTTATTTATTTACAGACAGGGTGATGATACAGCGTTTTTGTTACTTTATGTGGATGACATTGTTCTCATAACTGCTATTTCATCTGATACGTTCTCAACAGCAGATATAGCTTCTTTAACATCGCGAGTTAAACAATAAAGATTTGGTGTCACATAATTATTTTTGGGTATTTAGTTTACGCGGGACCTCTTCTGGTATGATTCTTCATAGCGTAAAGTATGCTATGGAGATTATTAGAGCGCGTAGGCTCATATGGTTGGTTGTAATTCTTCTCGGACTCTTGATGAAACAAATCTCCAAGTTTAGGGATTGTGGTACTACTTCCGTTTGTTGATCCTAACCCTATACCGGGGAGAGTTTAGCAGGTATCACTTCATTATCTCACATTCACTAGACCGATATAACTATATTGCTGTGCAGCAGTTTTTTTGGTTTCCTTTATATGCATGATCCACGGGAGCCTCATTTCTCTGCTCTCAAGCGGATTTTGCGGTATGTTCAGGGGACTTTAGACTATGGTTTACAGCTATTTTCATCTACTACTAACTCCTTTGATTTGCTTATTCGGATGCTAAATGGACAGGCTGCCTGACTACGAGACGAGTCTAACCTTCGGGGTATTGTGTTTTTTCATTTGGCAACAACTTACTCTCATTGGTCCTCTAAAGCGTCAAGCCAAACGCTTTCCCCTCGTTCCGTGCTGAGGTGAGTATCGTTGTGTTGCCAATGCTGTTGCTGACAGACTGTTTTATCCGCAATTTACTTCGTGAGCTTCATACTCCTTTATCTTCCGCCACTATTGTGTATATGCTAATGTGAGGGGCTGTGTAACTTGTCTTCTAATCCGGTTCACATCAGCTACCATGCACAATAGAGATTTAAATCATTTTGTTTGGGGATTTGGTTGCTACTGGGCAGGATCGCGTTTACATGTTCCTTCTCGGTTTCACAATGGCGATATCTTCACTATCGTGGCTTACCTTTGGCAAGTATATGATGAGTTTCGTTACAGTTTTTGAGTGTTCGTTGTACTCCCGCTCCAACTATGGGGGAGTGTTAGCAGGCTTATATTTGTAGGCTTGGCCCATGTTGGGGTTAGAGTTATCTTTGTATTACTTGTATTTGTACTTGACACTTTGTATGGTTTCATAATCAATATACACAGAACATTGTATCATCCTACATGTAGGATGATACAATGTTCTGTGTATATTGATTATGAAACCATACAAAGTGTCAGTAAAAATACAAGAAAACAAAGATAACCCCAAAGCCCAACATGGGCCAAGCCAACAAATATAAGCCTGCTAACAACGTTTCACAAACGTTTAACCTAATTGCCTGCAGACGAATTAACCTCGACTCATTTTGCCCTTGTGAATAATCATTAAAGCCGAAACATCCTAGTTATGTCTAACAATTATTCGATTTGTAGCATATCCAACAAGTTATAAAGAATCCCCAAGTGATAAACGATTTTTACAAGTATATGATGCATTTAAACTTCTACATATCCAAACTTCAACTAAATATCATCTTGAGCCTCTTCATAATCTTCAGTATCATAATCATCACTCCCCTGTATAAAAACAATATATACAAAGCACATCAGTAATATTATTCAAGCAGTTTCAGGATCAAAACACATTCCCCATTTTGTTTCTATAACAAGTTATGATAGTGATATGCTAAATCAAAGAGTTGATTCAAACAGCTACATACATAGTGTCTTACTTCTATTTTATAGTTTGACGAATAATTAGATAAGATAAGATGCCCAAATCATGGTGCAACTACTAAAGTTACTCATTCACGATCAAAAGGTTATGCGTTCTGGTTATGAACAGAACCTATATAATTGGACGCTATACAAACAACAAAAACAAGAAACTGCCTTCTAGCATTTAGATATTTTAAACAAGAAATTATTTCTGTCTAGAGGTCAAAATCAACTTCCTACAAGACCTACCTACAAATCATAATCACAGTATTTGATCATTCTACATGTGTCATACTTATCCCACTAACCAATCTAATTTTTTCTGTATGACTGGAACCTAAACAGCAACTTCAACTAATCTAAGATGTCCACCTAAGAAGCTAAAATACAGTTCCAGTGCAACTAAGTGTTTGACCCATCTTTAACTAATTTTTTCTGATTATGAAGTGCAACTAAGTGTTTGACCCATCTTTAACCAACCTAACAAAATTTACATATTACTAGGCACTTTAAACTAAAGATATAAGATATGAACTTACACTTTCTGGAGATTGCCATGCAGTATAGTGCTTTATTAGATAATTCACTTTTTTTGTAAGGCTGACGTGATCCTTTTGTAATTTGAGATGATTTTCCTTCAATTCGAGATGATATTTCTCTAACTGCTTTGATTTTTCCTTTTTTGAATTAAGATCCATTCTTAAACTTTCAGTCTCAAAAACATGCTTAGTAGAAGCTGACCGTCCCCTTATATGTCCTGGAATATGACCTAGTTTTTCTATGCAAATCTCAGCCGGTGTATATGAAGAACTAGCTTCCTCATTTTGTAAATGTTGAAGTATCTAAGATTTGTTGTTTAATATTTAGTATACTTAGCCACTAAGGAAACTTCTAAGAAATCTTAGTCATGAAGGATACTTCACTTAAAGCATCCTTATTCCTTACTTGTTAAGGAACCTTAGACATTAAGTATCCTTAACTCTTAAGGATATTAGATATTTAGTATTCTTAACTATTAAGTAGCTTATCTAGTAAGAATACTTTGAAGCAAAGAAAAGCATATGTACTAA
Source organism: Tanacetum coccineum (assembly GCA_026074375.1). Lineage (NCBI taxonomy): Eukaryota > Viridiplantae > Streptophyta > Magnoliopsida > Asterales > Asteraceae > Tanacetum > Tanacetum coccineum. Next base: position 39,196 of record BQNB010025766.1, read on the forward strand.
GTTTTGTAAGTCTATATATAGAAGGTTAATATGAAGCTGGAACATATCACTCCAACCTTCAAATATTCTGTTTTCACTTTTCCTTCTCTGTCAATATATATCAACAAGTCTGCTACTTTAATTCATATAAAGTGCAGATTCTATAAAACATTTACAGTGGTATCAGAGCTCTTTTTTAAGGGGCTGTCATATTACTTTAGTGAAACAACTTTGAGATTCCACAAAAAATCAGCCTAGACATGACATCTAGTGCAACTGCCGCTCCTGCAATTCTAGTATTTTCTGGAACGCATTACCATATTTGGGCAGTTAAAATGAAGACATATTTGAAATCTCAAGGTTTATGAAAGGTTGTAGAGATTGATGAAAGTACTCCGGCACTCGAAGAAAACCCAATGGTTGCTCAGTTGAGAACTTACGATACTGAGTCGCTAAAAAAGGACAAGGCACTAACCTGTTTGCATTCGGGTATTGCCGATCAAATTTTCACCTCAATAATAGACTTGGAGACACCAAAGGCTATGTGAGATAAACTCCAAGAAACCTTTGAAGGTACTGATAGAGTAAAAGCTGTCAGATTATTAACTCTCAAAAGAGAGTTTGAATTATTAAGAATGAAAGATGACAAGCTGGTGAAAGATTACTCAGCAAGGATGATGGACGTGGTTAATCAAACGAGACTTCATGGAGAAGTTGTGAAAGACCAGAAAGTAGTGGAGAAGATGATGATTAGCGTTCCTCCAAAGTTTGAAGCAAAAATTTCCGCCATAAAAGAGTCTTGTGACCTTGACACGCTTACGGTTTCTAAACTAAATAGTAAACTCCAAGCACAAGAGCAAAGAGTTTCTATTAGATCAGAGGAGAAAGTAGAAGGTGCTTTTCGAGTATCTTCTAGAAGTAACAAGGCTGGAAATTCAAAACAAAACACTTTCAAAAGAGGAAATTTCAGCAAAGGGAACAACAAAGGTTCAACCTCACAAAACTCTTCTTCCACATTAAAGAAAGGTAATTTTACTCCATGTAATATTTGTCAAAACACGAATCATCAAGAAGAAGATTGTTGGTTCAAAGATAAACCAAACTTCAAGTGTAACTTTTGCAACAAGTTTGGATATCTCGAGAAGTATTGTAGAGTAAAGAAAGCTCGTAACAACACACAAGGAGTTCATCAAGCAAATGTTTCCGAGGAGGATCAGGTTGATGATGAGCATTTGTTCATGGCGTCGCATCTTGATAAACATCCAGATAGCCTTACGTGGCTTATGGATAGTGGATGCACAAGTCATATTACTCCAGAAAGGTCTTTCTTTATTAGTCACACCAAAGACAACCCAAGAGTGAAGCTGGGAGATGGACGTTATACTCGAGCAAAAGAAAGAGGCACTATAACTATCAACACAAAGAAAGGTACCAAATATATTTCTAGAGTTTTATATGTGCCTGAACTTGATCGAAGTATGTTAAGCATGCCACAAATGATAAAGAATGGGTATGGTGTGAACTTTAAAAATGACACGCGATGCGTTATTACTGATTCTCGTGATGTCAAAATAGCTACCCTCGATATGGAAAATGATAGCTATTATTTAAAGCTTGATGTCGCAGATGCTAGTGCTTTTAGTGTTACTGAAGATGATAGTATGAAGTGGCACAAAAGATTTGGTCACTTCAATTACAGAACACTTCAGCATATGTATACCACTAAGTTGGTGAGAGATATGCCTCCCATTAGTGAAGTTGATTCTAAGTGTGAAGGTTGTGAATTAGGGAAAAGTCGCAGGTTGCCTTTCTCAAAAGTTGGTGTGACGAGAGCTACACATAAGTTAGAAATCGTGCATTCTGATGTTTGCGGTCCTATGTCTACAACATCTTGGAGCGGTAATAAATATTTTGTTCTTTTCATTGACGATTATACAAGAATGTGCTGGGTTTATTTCCTTAGCAGCAAAGCTTCGGTATTTTCAATATTTAAAAGTTTCAAGAAACTTGTTGAAGTGCAAAGCGGCAGTACTTTGCGTATTCTGAGAACTGATAACGGTGGAGAATACACGTCAAATGAGTTTGAATATTTTCTTTGGCAACAAGGTGTAATTCACCAAGTTACAGTTCCATACTCGCCTCAACAAAATGGTGTTTCCGAAAGAAAGAACAGAACGGTTATGGAGATGGCAAGATCAATGTTGTACGAGAATAAACTACCAAAGAGGTTTTGGGCCGAGGCGGTAGCTACATCTGTATATTGGCTAAACAGATTAGCAACAAAAGTCGTGAGTGGTAAAACTCCGATTGAAGTTTGGTCGGGAATCAAACCGTCAATTCAACACTTAAAAGTCTTCGGGTCTATCTCTTATTATCATATTCCAGACATCAAAAGATCAAAGCTTGATGCAAAGGCATCTTTGTCGGCTATGCAATAGAGTCAAAAGGATATAGAATTTATGATCTCACAGATAGTAAAATTGTAATCAGCAGAGATGTGACTTTTGATGAAGGGGCCTACTGGGAATGGAATATGGATGAAGTTAAAAGGCACGAAGATACGTTTTTAAATGAAACATACCATGATAAAGTTAATATTCCCGAATTTGATATTGAAGACACAACCGAAACTGATGTGTTAAGAACAAGACGGCTTATTGGTGTTTACGAGTCTTGTAACTCGATTATTGAACCTGAAAGTTACATGAATACCTCCAAGCATTCTGAATGGATTGATGCAATGAAGGCCGAACTTGAAATGATCAAGAAAAACAACACATGGAAGCTTGTCGACTTGCCAAAAGGGAAAAATGCTATAGATGTGAAATGGGTCTACAAAACTAAATTTCAGCCTGACGGATCAATATACAAGCATAAAGCAAGATTGGTCGTGAAAGGCTACTCTCAAGTTGTCGGTGTAGATTTTGAAGATACTTTTGCTCCCGTTGCTCGTCATGACACAATCAAGTTATTAATAGCTATAGCTGCTCAACGAAATTGGAAATTACCATCTTGATGTGAAATTCGCTTTTCTTAATGGTGAACTTGAGGAGGAGATTTATGTAAAACAACATGAAGGTTTTGAAGTAGTTGGCCAAGAAGAAAAAGTTTATCGACTCTACAAAGCACTTTATGGTCTTAAGCAAGCACCAAAGGCATAGTATGCTAAGATCGATGCTCATTTGCTGAATCATAACTTCAGGAGGAGTTCAAGTGAGTCAATTCTTTACATAAAGCAATTCAATTCTAAAGAGAGAATGATTATTTCTCTTTATGTTGATGACTTACTTGTGATTGGAAGTAACAATCATCTTGTTAAGGAATTTAAGAAACAAATGGAATCTGAATTTGATATGTCAGATATGGGACTAGTATCCTATTTTCTTGGCATGGAAATCAAGCAACTACCTAACGGTGTTCATATTTCTCAAAGGTAGTATGCTAGTGATATGATCAAGAAATTTAAGATGTTCTTATGCAAACCAGTTACTTCACCACTAGTCTACAAGTGCAAGTTATCAAAAGATGATGGCAAGAAGCTTGTCAATCCAACACGATTTAGAAGCATTGTTGGGAGCCTACTATACTTAACTATATCAAGACCAGATTTAGCATTTGCACCTAGTTTCCTATCAAGGTTTATGGGTGAACCGTCTAGTTCTCATTTGGGAGCTATAAAGAGAGTCTTAAGATATGTGAAAGGTTCTCTTGATCTTGAAATTATGTTCGAAAGAAACAAAGTTGTGAAACTTGAGGGATATGCTGATAGTGATTGGGCCGGAAGCATTGATGATTCGAAGAGTACTTCTGGTTATATTTTTACTCTTGGTTCAGGTGTATTTTGTTAGAACTCCAAAAAGCAAAGAGTTGTCGCACAATCTTCTACAGAGGCGGAATATATATCATGCTATTTGGATTCGAAAGTTGTTGTCTGAGGATCTAACTTAAGAAGGTCCAACTGTGATCTTCCGCGATAACAAGTCTGCTATAACAATAGCAAAAAATCCCGTGCAACATGGAAGAACAAAGCATATCAATGTAAAAGTCACGCTGAACATAGAAGACAAAGGCACTATCATTGGTTTAAGTATCAATGGCCATTCGTGACGCTAAGAAGATGAAGAAGTCAACGCCTCAAATGACTGCACTATCTGAAACTCAACTCGCGGATTCTGCTTACAATAGTAGATTACGGAAAGAAGCTACTTACATCTCTAGTGCTCTGTTTATGAAATCAAACAACAATACTTAAGGAGGGTGTGAAGTATCTTAGATTTTGTTGTTTAATAGTTTGTTATACTTAGCCACTAAGGTACTTAACTCCTAAGAGCCTCTCGTTAGTAATGAACGGATACTATCACTAGAAGCATCCTTATTCCTTACTTGTTAAGGAACCTTAAACATTAAGTATCCTTAACTTCGGATATCTAAACTTGTATAAGCTGTACATAAACAATTTTTTCTATATTTCATCTCACATTTTCCAAGAGTCATATTGAAATTATACCATGACCTTCGTGTATCTGGTACTTTCACTCTGAATATTTTCTGAAACCCATCCCTATGCTCACATTTCAAAGGCTTTTTACGTTTACAACCATTCGACCAATCAGATGCATCCCATTCTTTGGGTTTTTTTGGCTCAAAACCCTTGATACAAGTACAGGGTGGCTGCTTGTTAATGCTACAGCTTCCATATGGACCACAGAGTCCAAACCGACCGCAACTATCTACCGCAAGATCCGCATACACAGCCCAGTCTTGAATTCGCTCAATCCAGTGCATAATCAGTGTCTTTCCGTCCCGTGTTAGAACTATCCTCAAAAAAACCGAAGTCTTAAGTTCAGATTTATAATATACTTCCTTCTGATTAACTACAAACACAGGTGATAGAATTGGATTTGGTATGTCAGTAATAATAAAGCCACTAAACGCGAGACCATTCCATGGTCCAAGTCTCGATACTAATGTTTGACGTTGCCATGCCAATATTTGTGGATATCCATTTGTGTCTAATTTAGTAATATACACACCTATAGAAGGATCATCAGGACTCTTCCGAGATGTCATGAACCGCTCCATACCGGTTACCAAATCCTTCACAAATTTCATTCCTGGTAATAATGTGTCACCAAGATAATCAAAACTTTGCCAAATTAGACTTGTATCCCTCACAATAAGATTACCATTATCCAGAAGTTGTGTCACGACCTCCGCCGTATTATTACTCCTCAACGATACCGTCGAATTGGATGACCAGACCATGTTGTTCCCACCATTGAAAAGCATCAGGTTTCCCTCGCTGCTAACTTTAAACATACCCGATGTATCATTAATTGGTGTCTCTCTGTTGGCAACCCATACAACTGTACCCTCTGATATCTTCTTGTACCATATCCCTAAGTATCTATTCTTGGATTTACCCAGGCTAAAAAATCCAAGTTCAAACATCTCCCCGTTAGAAACAACAGTTTCCCCATCTTTAATTTCTTGATTTGCAGATATTGTATCTATTGCAGTACAATCTGATAGGAGCAAAATGAGAGTTATTAAGAAGAAAACAGGTATGGAGTGGTTCTCCATTGACGTTACTAAAAACATACAGTAATATTGTTAACATTTGTATTGATTGAATTTTCAGCAGTCAAGTCAAGTAAAAGGGAGTCTTTACCTGTCATAATTAAATGGTGTTTTAACTTTTACATGTGAGCTATGTTTTATATAAATTCTACGTAGTGTTAAAGTATAACTTACAAGGTTATCGGTTAAATCTAAGGATAATCAACATATGACACAATGGTTATTTTCAGATTTTTTACCTTATGCAGCACGCCAAATTTAAATGTCCATTCGAAGTCCAAAAGATATAATACAAGTAAAGATTTACCCTTGTTGATCAGTTATAGTTTGGGCAACAGTCAAACCAAGTTATATTTAATTCAACTTCTTGATCCAGCCAATTTTGAAAAAAACATAACATATGGTTCTTAAATTCCAAGAAAGTTCCTACATATGTTTACACTCCATCAATTTCAAGTATGTGCTGATACATATTCATACTATTGGAACATCTTGCATCTGTTGTGAATGTGCATATGAGAAGAAGATTCCGATTCAAATATTCGTTTATCTTAGTAAAGTGCAATCCACATTTCATATGAGGTAAATTTTCTAATGTTTGAACTTTCAGCGGTCAAAGTCAACTGAGTATTTGTTTATCTTAGTAAACAGATACTGTATTTGTTTAACAACCACAGACATTTAATCAAATACATTTGTGACTCATTATTCAACAGGTACTTCAATCAAATAGTGTCTTGACTTTTGCTCGTAAACTCACGATTTTAAGGTTGTCTCTAAAAGAAAAGAGGTGGAAATGGGCAGGTTGAGTAACGGCGAACCGGGTTTCAGGTTTAAAGGGTTCGGTGTTTAAACATTTCATTTGGGAATATGGGTCAAACGGGTCCGGGACAGACGGTTCTTGGGTTGGTTTGACCAGCCCATTTCCACAAAAATAATTCAAGAGTAAAATACATTGTTCGTCCTCAAGGTTGTAGCAAAAATGCATGTGTCGTCCTTTTTTTCAAAAGAATTACGTGTTTAGTTCTATATTGCTTTTTTTTCTTCTTGAATCGTCCTTTTGACTAACGGGCGTTAGTCAATAGATGTTATGACCCTCACGTGCTATTCACGTGAGGGCATAATGGTCAATTCAACAATTGGGACTATTTTTATCACAATAGTTAAACACTATATCATCTTGCCACATCCATTTTCCCGCCTCAAATAAATCTATATCACATGCACTGCCTCTTTTTTCATCCTCAAACTTTATGTTTAAGATTTACTCCAAGCCCTAATTGCAAGTACCTTAATTTTGAGATAAATTATTTCGCAACATGGATTTTACATCATGGAAGGTAAGAGATCCGTATATTCATGTTCATGACATCGATCTGTACAACTCTGCTAAGATGAAATATGTTTTTGTTATAATCGTTTAAAGGTACATGTTGGTTATAATCGTTTAATTTTTTTCTGTTAATTAAGGTCAGATAATGTTAACGGTTTATTCATTTTTTCCTAGAGCTGGTAGATCTAATATGTTTAGCGTGAGGGTTCGTGTTTTCAATACTGGCCTAGGATATAAAATGGAGGTGAGGAAACTATAGTTGTTTTGGTTGATGTTGATAATGTCACAGTTGGAGAGTTGGATGCTCATATAGTTCAATTAAAATGATGCTGAAAAAAAAATTATAGCTTAAGTAGTGTCAATTTAAAACTTTTGAAAGAGCTTGTTAATGACCAAGATGATAGAAGTTTATGTTGAAATTGGTAAGACAAGATTGAATGTTAGTGAAATGTCTCCAAACTCAATTAGCACAGTTATTAATGAGGTGGACGAAGCTAATAAGAAGGTTGCTCTTGCTATTGTTCCATATTTCTCAAAACAATTGTTCAAAGAAAACACTGTTAATGTGCCTATAGTAGAGCATTTAAGTCAAGTAACACAACAATCCTTGGAAGTGAATTATTTTAGACAATCTAGTCTATTGAATAAAACCCTTTGTATGTGTTAGTTATGTTATATATCATTGTATAGGATATCTGACTATTAAAGTTCTTGTCTGCATGACTTTCTCTGTTTATTTTCCATTGTGTATGTTTTATGAGCAATGCAGGTGATCACCAAATCTCTACGTAAACATCATAAACCAAAAGGTATGGCAAGAAAGAAGATAACTAGGACAACTACTGAAAATGATGATATTAGTAAAGATAGTAAGTTTTCAAAGTCTTCTAGGAGTGTAGTTTGTGGTGTTTGTGGCAATGTTGAACACAACAAGAAAACATGTCTTGGGCAAAGAGGTGTAGTTGGAAGTCAAGGTAGCGTAAGTCAGTCTCAACAAATAGGGTTCAGGTTCTCAGCCACCTTTTGCGGCAAAGAAGAAGACGCGGGTTAAAACAAATAAGGTTAAAGGAAATAAACAAGCTCAAGGTGAAACTGGTGCTCAATCTCAAAGTCATGTTCAAGAAAGTGGTGGTCATTCTGAAAGTCATGTTCATGCAACTGTGGTTCCATCTTATTCTCAATAACAAAGTGAAGTCCAAGCAAATGTGGTTCAATCTCAATCTGAAAGTCAAGTGCATGCTAGTTCTGGTTCAGGTGTGACTACAAAACAAACATGGACTAAGGAGATTTTAGGTCATATGTGTGAAGTATTACAAAGACAATTTTTCTACTATGTATTTTCTAGACAATATTTGTACTCTTAAAACAATGTGTGTTTGTGTACTCTGAAGAGTGAAGACTATGCAATTTTATGCATTTGGAATTATATCCATTTGCATTATCTATGAAATCATCTTATGTTTGTGTATTTTCGTATGCAATTAAGACAATTTTGGTACATGAACCAACCTTAAAAAGGTTCAAAAACTAATAAATAAACGAGTCAGTTGATTACTTAAAAAAGTTGGTGCAAACAATTACCTGTTATTGAACTCCTTTAAATTTGCATATGGAATATATGTGTCGTTTGTAACCTTTGCATTATCACATTGATGCAAAGACCGATATTTATGGATTAAAGACTTGTTGAAAGTCAAAATATGCAAGAAATATGATAAGTACCATTCCATTCAATGTCAAACAAAAACCACTACACCATCCTAGACCAACTTACGTGGCATAATTATACACCAACTAACTTGTCCCACTGCTACAACACAAAACGCAAAAAAATGACTTTCTAAACCGAAAGTTGAAATGTCAGACCCATTACATAAACAATACATAGACAATTAGACACTGATGATAAAGATCCAAGTGAAAACGTAGTAGGTTTTCCACTTCCAAACGTTCTTCTTTATGAACACGAAGGTCAGAGGCAGTCTCGAGATCGTTTTTCGCTCTAATAAAATGTGTTATCATAATCGTCGACCTAACACACATAACTGGGTCGAACTACCCAATGAAACGACACGGGGATCCCTAAAATTTAAAATGACAAGTTAAAAAATAAACAAAACCTCCATTGTTATTGTGCACTTCAAGCTTAATACAAGAAACATTTGAAAAATAAACCATGTGTTTTACTCGTTGAGGGAGAGACGACATAAAACTCTCGGCCGCAGGGTTGTTGTTTGTCCATGGCGTGCATATGATGGCATGGCGAGAGCACCAACATCGAACCATTTTTTTGGCTTTGAAAAGATTAAGGGGGTGTTTGTTTCGGCTTATGAAACATAGTTTCATAAGCCCTAATTTTCTGGCTTATTTTGAGTCTTAGGGGCTTATATAGGTTTATTATATCATAATAATAAACTTACATAAGCCTCTAAGTCTCAAAATAAGCTAGAAACTGAGGCTTATGAAATATAAGCCCAAATCAAATTTGATTTCGGCTTATATTTCATAAGCCTCAATTTTTTGGCTTATATTGAGACTTGTGGGCCTATATTATCCTATCATAATAAACTTATATAAGCCCACAAGTCTCAAAATAAGCTAAAAATTTAGGGCTTATGAAATATAAGCCGGGCTTATGTTTTGTAAGCCAAAACAAACACCCCCTAAGAAAATTAGAAAAAAATTTGGTGAAGGATTGTGAGAAGGAAAGTATTCAAGAAGTTTTATAGGGAAGCACCAAGTCGGTCCCCTTACTTCGACAACGGTAAACCATCCGCGAACACATGTTAGTACACACACAGTGATGAAATATTCACAAGATATGCGTCAAGTAAACTAGTCGTGTCTGTTTGCATTGGATATCGAGGTATTTGCATATCTTACTTTCTTTTAGGTTTTTGTTGGTCAAATTATGGATCTCGAAATATTCACAAGATATTGTGTTTCTTTTTTATATCAAAGGGTATTAATTTTAGATCTAAATAGATATAATGTTTGTGTTTGTTGACTTTTTAATTTTGGCTGTATAAATTGATTTGGCCTTTATATCTTTTTTTAACATGCACAGATCGGATCAAATTGTCACGGAGTCATTGTTTCAAAACCCGCGTATATCCTTCACGAAAAGGACAGCATCTATCTGGTTATAGAGGATCACTGGTTTGTCTGCTTGTATCATCAGGGAGTCGGCCCTAACTCCCATATGATGTCGTGCCATATCGGTGTGTCTACTCGTGAAAAAAACCCACGTACTACACATATGTCTAGGGTACTCAATAAAACAACAACAGAATAACCACAACCCTCACATTCATGTATGGCTTCCCAGCAGAACCGACCTTCAGACTATGGCTTGTGACATTTCCTTCCACCTATTCATGCAGAACTTGTTCTTGGCCATTCGCATATTGAATGATACTTCAAATGCTTTGGCTTCACTCCCTTCTTAGCGCTTCAAAAGGGGCATGTGTTGATTCCATTCATAGCTCGAATTCTTAGCTTGAATAAGGTTTCGTTATATTAGTTAGTTATATTAGATAAATCTAACACAACTATAGTAGAAACTTTGTTTGAATGTATTAAAGATTATGCGGAATCTAATCTTTAATATTTAGAAGAATTATCAATGAAACAGTAATTATATGAACATATAATTCAACAAACAAAAGCTCCAATATTATAATAATATGAATACTCTCAAAGTATTAGGGTTACAAAGACCTTGAAGCTAAGACTAAGATTGATTTTGGTTTTGGTACTGGTATCAATCTCTATGCCCTAGGACCTCCTTTTATACACCAAGGAGTCCTAAACGGCTTACAATACTTTCCTAAGTAATCATAATCTTCTAAACAAATAACTTATACATATCTTTTACCAAAATATCTCATACAAATCACATAAGCAGTACTAACTAACTCAGCAGTACTAACTTCTTCACTAGCAGCATTAACTTTGTACTAACAGTAGTAACTTTTATACTAGCAGTAGTAACTACTTAGCAGTTTTTCTTTTAAGTCTCTGAGCAGTCTTAACTTCCACTAGCAGTAGTAACTTCCTCTAGCAGTAGTAACTTTATACTGGCAGTTGTAACTTCACCAGCAGTCTTAAACACTTAAAATAATTTTCATTAAAATTCTCCAGAAGCACTAACTTTGACTGAGCAACATTAACATCAATAAGAGCAGCAGTAATACTAACAACATTAAGAAGACTTTTAATCCCAACAGAATGTGCAGGTAAGTTATTTGACACTTTTAAGTTCTTTTGTTTTTGTGTTTTACAGGTTCACATCTCATTAAAAGGTTGATGTAAGTTTTCGTATCTTCTTCTCAAAACCTTAATGGACATAATTTGTTATCTTATGTATTAAGTTAACCATCTCTCCCAAAAAACACCAAATAGATCAAATCTAAATATACAGGTTAGTATTTGATAATTTTTTATTTTTCATTATTGTGCTTTTTAAATTTTCTTCTTGAATCAATTGATTGTGTTTTTTAGTATCAAACATTAAATAAATCGAATCTAAATATACAGGTTTGGTAGGAAACACAAATGATGTTGTCTTGTGAGAAGCAACAGAACTTAAAAGGTTAGAATATACTTAATGTAGGTATTTGATTCATGTTTATTATATTTGTCTATTTTTAAGGCTCTATGTTATGTTGGTCTCATCATGCTCTACATTAAAACTTTTAATTGAATATGAATTGTCACAGGTGCAACAACAACAATTTTCTGGTCAGGGACAATGCAGAGGAAAAGGCAAACATGATGCACAGCAAAGTGTTCAAATGGGTCGTCACCAAAAATTAGAGAACTTGAACAAGGGTGATGTTGTTGCTATTCCAGCCAGAGCAGCTCACTGGATTTACAACGACGGTCAAGAAGAACTTGTCGTTGTTGTCTTCTTCGATGATGAGAACAAGGATAACTAGCTTGATGAAGTTAAAAGGGTGCTTACCAAGGTGCTTAGCTCACTTCTTGGTTAGAAAATTAGCCACATCATCTCCCTTGGGCTTTAAGCTACTCGCGGCCACCTCACCACCTTACACTCGCCCTTGCTACTTACCCTAGACCACCTTGTCACCCCTTTGACCATCCCATGTTCTGCCCCTCCAAGATCAAGACACCTTGCACACCTTCCTTGGCACTCCAAGTCTTGTACGGTATAAATAGGGGGGGCTGAACCAATTCATTTTAACTAACACTCATCATTTCTTTCTTCTTATCTTATCAATTGGCTTACCCCAAGAATTTTGATATATAAGTGTTCTAAGAAGGCCCTTAGTGAAGAAACCAAGGTGAACGATAACACAAGCTTGTAGCCTCGAAGCTCTTATCCTAGGCGTACGAGTGAAAACGGAACCAATTTCGACCAATTGGCAAACCATTTAAGCTCGAACACAGGTTCCTTATGATTCATTTCTGCTACCATGCTACGTATAATGTTATAATGAATCATGAATTATACTCTTGTTAATGCACTTTTGACCCAAAAACCATGCGGTTTTCTCGTTTTTGATCCAAAACCAACCCATAAACCCTTAATTTTGCGTTTTTCGATTTATTCTTATGAGCAAAATCAGTGTTATAATATCTGTCTATATCTATCCTAATAAGCTTAACTAGCAATATTATAATCAATTTATTAAGTCTTGATAAGATTTCAATTTTAAAAAAAAATACGCGTTTTTCGGTTTTTTAAACCCTAAAACGACCCGTTTTGATTTCTGGCTTAACGAATCGTGGATTTTTAAACTTTTGTTACATTAAAACATCTTATTTTAGCTTATATTAATAAGCTATAACCTCAAATATCTTTTGGAATGTTAATAATCAGATTGCATGCAAAGATTAGGGACATTTTGTAATAATTTTCCATGCACAGGGGTATATATTGTTACTTTTTGTAATTATCAACTACATGGGCTATAAAAAATGTCATTTTAATAAATTTTATTCCTTCTATGGGTAAGTTTTGCCAAGTTATAAAGTCAAGGGATTATTTGATAAATACTAAAAGGACTAGTTTTGTAAATATTTATAAATCAAGGGTTTATATTGTAAATTTAATATTCTTAAAAATATAAAATAATATATTTTTATATAAATTATAAAAATATAAATAAAAGTTATTAAACTTGTTTTTATTGAAAACCCGACACATTAATCGTTATTAATTAACGATCGACGCATTTTAAATTAAATACGTTTCATATAAAATATAATTTATCATCAACTAACTTTTGAAGAAACATTAAAATCATATCGTATCACGATTATACTAGGGAAATTCTTTGTGAGGGCGGGGTTCCATTTAGGTATTTGTTCTGAAGAGTTTGCTGGGTTTACGATTTAAATGTGCCCTAAATCCTTCAAAACAATACTGCGTGGCCCTCTAGAGATTATGATTGCCCCCGAACAGTGATACACTATATCCATAAAAAATAATCAAATCAAAACATGATAATAACATTATGAAGATTGATAATCAAACTAAGACTCGTTCATATATCCCAGGTTAGTGACTAAGCTGCTTTGTTTCAATTGATATCTGAATTCTCACGTTCAAGTAGTTAATCATCGTTTACCATACAGGACGCGTTTAATTTGATATACTTTTGCAATTCATTAGATTTCCATGATAAGATGAGTTCTTTAAGACCTCGTCTTTTCAATATTTCTGAAGGTTTTATAAAACCACGAGGGGGATAGGATACATGCTTGAATTTACAATCTTTTACATACCTTATTTTTTAACAATGTGATTATCTTTTCATAAGATCCTTAGTGAGTTCATAAGCCTCACTTTTAAATCTCTTATAATTTATAAACCAGTGTGGGGGATTACACGCTTATTTCCATGAAATACAAGTTGTTTCTAAATGTATGCTATTCCAGATATGTTATTGCCTACGTAGCTTCCAGTGCTATTATTTCCATTCATGAAAACCATTAATTTCTACGAGGTAAACGTAAGTTATTGTGAATTAGATTCTATTGGTGGTGAACGGCTCCTATTTTTATAACCCATTCATAGGGTAGGCATGTCACACCCCGCAAGGCCAGGAACGCGAGGCGTAACCTGAGATTGGATATCATCACAACAAATGGTGTTATTAGAGAAAATAATATGATGAAATACAAACCAAAACATAGACACAAAGTGTCATGAAATTACCCCAAAACAAACGATTAAATCAAAGGCGTCTCATATATTGAAGGAAAAGGAGGTACTCGCCCAATATACAAGACATTCAACACCTAACGCAATTCTATAACCAAAACATTTAATCATCCAAATCAATGCAAAACATTAACTATAAGGGAGAAACTCCACAATGAAACTAGGTTGTCTCTCTCTAGGCCCTTCTCTCTATTTTATTTCCATGATGATCACTTGAAGATGATTTGCTTAAACGTCAACTAATGTTGGGTGTGACGTCATAGGTTTAAGACACGTCAATAACTCGCTTTGTAATTACTGTGATAAATAAAACATAGCATAGCAGGACATACAACGAACTATCATACAAGCTAACATGCAATCACATCAAACCATGTTGAGACGTTCATGCTCAATCCTCACACAAAACATAACAACAATGAGACGATCACGCTCACTCAAACAACTCACAGTAATAAGACGATCACGCTTACTACCAATCAAATCCATAAATGTCATGAGACGATCACGCTCAAGCACAACAATTCATACCATAAAAGAAAGTAGCACATAACATACAATAGTCACGTATAGCCCATGCATCATTTAAATCACATTATTACAGTAACTAAAACATTTCAAAACCTCTTTGCATCATTTCCATCCCAAATGTAAAAACATTAAAAAGTGGGACTATGAAACTCACCTGATGCTTTGCAGCTTCCACAAAAACTAGCACAAATCTAAACAATCAAAACAAACACGTGTTACACGCGACCAAGCCAATTGCTTATGCCCTTGTAACAATCATATGATGGATGTCTAAGGTATTAATTAACCTAATGGGTCTCACGGACCCATGCCCAACCTTTAACCAACATGTTCACCACTTTTCAAAGTCTTACAGTTACCACCGAAAATGCAGAATTTTTAGACATCACTTTACCATTTTCTAACCATACCTTACTGAGCTTTATAAATTTTACAATAAAATCAAGGTTCAATACATGAGTTTAATACATCCGCGGGGGTTATTTTTTACCCACTAATTTATTTTAATCTTAAGTGCCCCAAATAAATTCAAACATTTAACTACTCAGTTTCGGATCTGAGCGCACACTAAAAAGTTTGGACCTAAAAACCATACTTAAACTCCAAATCAGAAGCTCTTCTTTGGGGGATTTTTAATAGACACATAGAACTAAACTCTTGTATTTTTGATAATCCTAATTCAAATTTTAAGTGAGGGTTTTACATCTCGTAATCTGACCTAAATCTGACCTGAATTTACTGCTTTGACAACTTTTCTCGTAACCAACATTTGAATGACTTCCCGACCTTAAAAACTTTTAAGGCTGGATATTCTGGAAACTAGACTCCTTGAGATACATCATAGACACTGGAAACTTAATAAAAGCTATTCCCATCATTGAGATATCAGCCGAACAACACAGCCCTAAATTCTGCCCTAATCTAAATCAAGTTTTAACGTGATCTAAACCCTAATGAATACACCCATATGATCCTAATTAAACCCTAATTATTGCAATATGATTAAACATCATTAATTTACAGATTTTATAAAACCCTAATTCCGTCATAATAATTATTACATGATTAAAGATTAATAATTAACAAAAGATTAATTAAAACATACCTAAACCTTGATTTCTTCTTTTCTCCTTGTGGTCGACCGAACCTTCAATAGGGAGGAGGAAATTTCGTTTTTGGGTTATTTTATTTTATATATATAGTGTAGATAATTTCCTAATTAGAGTTGTAGTAGGATTGGGCTTTATTTTTTTCTTTTTTTTTTCTATCCTAGCCGGCCTACACCCTATTTATATATATTTTTTTTATTTATTTTTATTTATTTTTATTTATTAATTACATATTTACTAACATTACCTTAAGTTTTTATAAAAATCTAAGCTTATTTGCGCATACCTTTTCGCGTAAACGCAATTTTAATGCTTTTTTAAAAAAATAAACAAAAAAAAAAATTAAAAAAAAAAAAAAACCAATATAAATACTTTTCATTCTTTAAACCTAACTTTAAAAAATAGGAAATTTACCATTCTTTTTATTTCTAACTATTTAAACCCATAAAATTCTAATATTACATCTACTTAATTACATTATACGTAATTATACATCACGAATAAATCACAAAACCGTTTTAAAGCACCAAAATCTTTCATTGTCACTGATAAGTGTTAATATACTCATATCTTTTACCTCGAAAAAACGAGGCTTAAATGACCAAAACAGGACAAAAACTGCCAAATAATGTTTGTTGGCATTTGTATTGTGCAGGAAAAGTGGATATCAAACAAAAAGACAGGAAACCAAGCCAAAATGACAAAAATAAGTGCATGATATGGAAAGACTGTGCAAATTCAAGGCCCAAGTCCAAAAAATGTCACAAAAGTCAGAGGTCATTTATGAAGAATCAGCCGTCAAACCGGAGCCCGACTTGAGAATACTATTGAATGCTATCTTATCCCATATGATAGGGCCGGGAAAGCCAATAGTATAATCCTATGAAAGACTCGTGAGACCAATGGGACTTCAATCAATTACTACAGCCATTTGTGTGCAATTGACAAAGACTGTGAAGACTTTGAAGGCCCAATCCTAGCCCAGTTACAGCCAATCTCAGCCATTGTACACACAAAACCCACTTCATAACCTTATTGGGCTTGAAAAAGCCCAATAACCAAGCCTAAACCTTATTGGGCCCAAACCCAAACCCAGTGGGCCCAATACAAACCCAAGCCCAACAAAAGCCCACATTCAATTTTTATAAACCTTAGGGACCAAAATTGCCAAGTTTTTAAAAGTGTTTTATAAAGAAAAATGGAAAAATAAAGAGAAGGACTTAATCTGCCAAAATGCAATACTTTTTCTCTTTTAAAACCAAAGGGGCAGTTTTGCAACTTCCCTAAACTCTCTTTTATTCTTTTGTTAATAAACTAGAGGGACCATTTATGTAAATTGCCAAAACCCTTTTTACTCTTTTTTGTTATAAAACCAGAGGGGCCTAAACTGCCATTGTCCAAACCTTTTTATAACTAAAATCGGCTAAAAAGAAAATGAAAAGAGATATAAAGGTGAGGGACTAAAGTTGCATCATCTTCAAACTTCTCTTTAAACTCCAACACCCATAACTGTACCCTCCCCGTTTCCCGCCAACCTCAAACCACCCCATTCCCCACGGTTTTAAGCCAAACCACTATCCCAAAGTACTTCCCAGCTCACCCATACCCTTTCCCAACAAACCATTGCCCCTATAACCCTCTCCCTTGGTATTTCACACAACCCAAAGTCGACATCCATGGCTGAGATCAATAGAAGGCATATGGAGGGCTAGGATTGCCTTGGGAACCTTCCTACACACACAGCAAACACAAACAAGAAGACCAAAGTTGTCTCTGTCCCTATAAAAAGAAGAAGACCAAGCCGAGACTCATTGCACCATGTTACACTTTTTTTATGTTTTAGTTTAATCTTAATTTTAAGTATTTCTTTTAAGAATTATTGTACTCAGTTGTTTTAAAAGTTTTATGTGTAATTTCTGCAAGTTTTTATAAAAGTTAAGAATTTTCTTGTGTTATTCCAATTGTCAAAATTTAAAGCATCATTTAAGTAGCTTAATTCTGTTTAAATTGATTAAACATATGTTAAAAGTTAGTGAAATCCACTTGTTATCCATTATCTCTGCCTTATTTCATCAAAATCAGTCAAAAAATTCGATTTTATATAAATAAGGGGGTGTTTGGGTTAGACCTTAAAATGGGTCAAATTGGGTTTTCCATGGGTGAACACCACTCAGCCAACTTTGGCTGAGTGTGTGAGGTTTATTGGGCCACTTTAAACACAATTTTTAGGTGTTAAAAATATTTTTTTTTTGCTCCTTTGTAAATCTGTCAAAGAATAAGCCTAAAATAAGTTTAAGTACAAAAAAAAATAAGCTAAGCCACTCCAGCTGCTAAAGCAGCTTAAGCACACCCTCTTGTGCTCATTTTAGTTGTTTCTAGCCATAAAACAAGACCTTTTGTTCTGTCTTTGGTTTGGCAGCATAAGTCAAAGTTGTGTATGCATATGTGTTTGTGAAATCAACCCACTTTTAAGCCCCATTTATCAGCAGCTTTTTCTAAGCCTTAAGCCCCAAAATTTTGAATATAAGCTTATTTGCCTCCCCTTTTCTTCTGTTTGTACTTGGATTTAGCCAAAAAGCTCTTATGAGCTTATTTGCATAAGCCCAAAAGCCCCCTAGCTCACTGTTTTGAGCTCCCCTGGTGCTGAAACCAATTTTCAGCACCCTTTTTATGGCTTATTTTCTATTAAGCTCTAGGAACTTTTTGCTTTTCTTTATAGCTTATAGGTAGTTCTTTAATTCCCCACAATCTTGCAGCTTAACTCCCTTATTAAGGTAGCTTATTTTAAGCTCAAAAGTCCACTTTTTCTCTTTTTTTTATAAACTGTTAGACATAGCTTAATTATATTCCAGCTTATTTTAGGGCTTATCTAGATAACTTAGCTTAATTTAGGATTCCCCTTAGCCTTATTATCTGTCCCCTATAGTTTTCTAGCTTATTTGTTGCCTTAATCCCCAATAAGCCAAGAAAAATAAGCCATAAGCTTATTAGCCACTGCAGCTTTAAAAAGCCACTTTTCTGGCTTATTCAGCCCACTTCAGCTTATTCCCCTTTTATGGAAAATGTTCTCCTAAAGCCCCTGAACAAGTTTGCTTCTTTGGCTTTTTAATAATAAGCTAGTTGGACCCATATTGTTAATCGGGGTCCACTTCAGGGACTATTAGTGTAATTTCCAATTTCATAGTTAACATAGTTAGTGCTTTTAGTTAAGTTAGCCTTTCACAGTTAGTCCTTGTGCCTTATCTCTGTTAGTCCCTTTAATATAACAGCTGTTAGTTTTATTTAAATTAAATAATTAAATTAGGTTAAAAATTAATTAGTTTAATTACTTTAATTTAAAACAGTAAAATTTGGGCATTTTTATATTTTTAGATTTGTTAACTTTTTCTTTATTTAATTTGATTTTTTCAGATTTTTTATAGTTATATTTTCTGACTTTTTATATTTAATTAGTTTTAATTAGTTTTTAATCTTAGAAAATTCATAAAAAATCCAAAAATTAATAAAAAAATATTTTTCTTTTTTATAAAATTTTCTTTTGTCATTTAGTGTCTAGGAAAAATATAAAATTTAGTGTAGGCTTAATTTTTCTTAAATTTCAGTTTTAGACCCGTTTTTACCGGGTGCGTTTTACCGTTTCTTTTCGTTTAGCATTCAAACGACCTCCGTTTTTGTTCTAGTTTTCTTTATTTTTCAAGTTAAGTTAATTAGAATTTAATTTTGATTTTTAATTTAATTTAGCATTTATTTTTCTTAATTTTTAATATTTAGGTTTCCCGATACCTTATTCTGTTCCCCGTATTTAATTTAGATTTAATTTTAGGATTTCCTTATAACTAATTTTGTTTCCCGTAGTTTTTAAGATCCCTATTTCCTATATTTGTTTCCCGTAGATTAAATTAGATTTTATTTAATTAATTTTAGTTGTAATTATATCAGTGTTCATATCATATATTCTCCATCAGTCAATTTCTCTTCAAACCAGGATAATTTTCAATTGCAGCCTCGTTGGGACATACGACCCGGGAATATCTCTTCCGGAATCTTTTTATCATTGATTTGATTCTTATATATTTTATATATATACTATCAGACGAATCAATTTTTGGCGCCGTTGCCGGGGAGGCATTTGCTACGATTTCTATCCGACTTTGATCTGAACTTGTCTTATCTGTGAATATATTACCTTAAAAAACACAAAAATATTTTTCTTTTCTTTTTATTAGTATATATCATATAAAAAAAATTTTAAAAAACCAAAAAAAAATCAAAAAAAAAAAAAATTGTCCATAAAAATTAAAAATCACTAATTGGTAAAATACCAAAATATAATATTCTCAACTGAGGTATTATCATAATAAGTTCCGGT
>BQNB010025767.1:0-59287 GCA_026074375.1 Tanacetum coccineum
TAATTAACCTGTAAACTATTCAACCCTCCCCTTCTTGTTTCCACAATTGGTATCATAAGCCGAGGTCACTTAAGATTTTTAAAATATACTCTATTTTAGACCGATCTATGGATTCTGACAAATATCTAGAATGGCAATCCATGCAAACACCATCACTCTTTGAAAGTGATAGTTTTATTTATTGGAAAAATAGATTCGAAACATATGTCAAATCAAAAGATCTTGATCTTTGGCATGTTATTACTAACGGTGACTTTCAACCTATTGAACAAAATTCGAAAACCAAACTAGATGAGGTTATCCCTTTTGAAAAACAAAGTGATGATGTTAAAAAAAAGCTTGCGAAAATAACGAAGCCAAAATGGTTATTTACAATGCTTTGCCAAGAAAAGAATATGAAAGAATTTTCATGTGTAATACGGCAAAATAAATTTGGAAAACTTTGTTAATCACTCATCAAGGTAATAGCCAAGTCAAAGATAACAAGATTGACCTTTTGGTACAACAATATGAAGAATTCATCAATTTTGAAGACGAAACTACAGATAATGCATTTGCTAGATTTAATACTATTATTACTAGTCTAAAAGCTCTTGATGAAGGTTACTCTAGCAAGAACTATGTTAGGAAGTTTCTTAGGCTACATCCCAAATGGAGTGCAAAGGTCATGGCAATTAAAGAATTGTAAGACTTGACATCACTATCTCTTGATGAACTCATTGGTAATCTCAGAGTCCATGAGATGATCATCAAGAAAGATTCTGAAATAGTCAAAGCTAAAGGAGAAAGGAGATCTCTTGCTTTAAAGGCTAAAAAGGAATCTAGTGATGAAGAATGTTTGACTTCCGGAAGTGAAAACGAAGAGTATGCCATGGCGGTTAGAGACTTCAAGAAGTTCTTCAAAAGAAGAGGTAGGTTTGTGAGACAACCTAGGAACGCCAAGAAGACCTTTCAAAGAAGCTAAGACGACAAGAATGGCAAAAGTGAAAGGAAGTGCTTTAGATGCGGAGACCCAAACCATCTTATTGGAGAATGTCCAAAACCACCGAAAGACAAGAACCAAAGAGCATATGTTGGAGGTTCTTGGAGTGATAGCGGTGAAGAAGATGATGAAAAGGCTAAAGACAAAACATGTCTCATGGCTCAAGCATCTAAGGTATGTTCCAAATCCACTTACTTTGGTGATGATAGATGATATAAAGTTTGATAGTGAAAGTTACAACTTTCGCAAAATAAGTTTAAAAATTATCTTTAAGAACAAACAACTAAAGAAGGCTAAAAGGAAGCTTAAAAGGGAGCTTAGTGAGCTAAAAGAAAAGTTGTCCACACTCGAGAAAAACAAGAGAGTTTATCTCAAATGTACAAATTGTCAATCACTAAAAATCGACAACGAAAAAGTTAAAGATGAAGCTCTTAAGCTAACTCAATTTAAAAAGAGTACACAATCCTTAAATGAATTGTTGAGTAATTTGTAAAATCTCAAAATGATTGACAAATTTAAAAAGAGTACACAATCCTTAAATCCTGCTTGTACAAATTGAAGCGTCAACAAGCAGGATTAAGGAAATTAAATTTGTAAAATCTCAAAATGAAACACCCTCTGGTGGCGGTCCCCCAAATACTGAGGGCGGCCCCCATAAAGATCATATGGCCCCTAAAGTAATTAAGGGACCGCCTGTCTATTCACCGTAATCTAAAAAATCCATTTCTTTTCAAAAATCCATTTTAGGTCCTAGACCAAAAC
This sequence comes from Tanacetum coccineum, assembly GCA_026074375.1. NCBI lineage: Eukaryota > Viridiplantae > Streptophyta > Magnoliopsida > Asterales > Asteraceae > Tanacetum > Tanacetum coccineum. The sequence goes on from BQNB010025767.1 coordinate 1,745, forward strand.
ATATAATGGTAAACAATGTTAAAATTCCTCTTGCTAGTGATAATGAGGTTAAATAATTTTATAAACCATCGTTAAAACCCAGAGTTGGATTTTATTAACCAAATTTTAGGTCAAAAACTCCACCACCTAGAAGAGTCAATAATCGCTATCCTCGATCTAAGACACCGCAACAAAAAAGAAATGTTGGTCGACAAAACCAACCTTATGGTTTTCCCGTAACTTGGAGTAACTTCCAACCTCAAAGTTACATGCCATGGGGAATGTGTCATCCATTTCCACATCCCAATCAAATGCAACAAATGCATGGGATGTTTAGCACTGACAACCTTGGACCCATGAGATATTAGGGACCAAATGTTTGAGTTGTTGTCTTATATAAATAGATATGCCTTGGAGTCGACTTAGAACCCGACGAGTGGATTAAAGATAGTGGATGCTCTAAACACATGCGCGTAATCGAAAGCTCTTCTCAACCTATAAGGCATACAATAGAGGTAAAGCAATTTTTGGTAGTAATCTTCGAGGTAACATCATTGGCAAAGGTACAATTTCTAATGACTCTCTCAATATAAATAATGTAGAACATGTAGATAACTTAAGATTTAACTTGCTAAGTGTAGGTCAAATATGTGATAATAAATGTAGGGTAACTTTCTCTGAACACGATAGTGAAATCACTAAGGACGGTAAGATCATAGGTAGAGGTATTAGGAAGAAAGGCTTATACGTGATGAAATTAGGAAATAAGCCGAAAGACAAAATTTGTCTTGCAACGATTGATGAAAACTCCACGTTGTGGTATAGGAGATTAGGTTGCGCTAATATGCGTCTCATTCAATCGTTAACATCTAAGGAATTAGTTAGAAACTTACCTAAGCTTAAGTTTGATCAACATTTATGTGATGCTTGTAAAATTAGAAAACAAGCTCATGCTAGTCACAAAGCTAAGAATACAGTCTCAACGACTAGATTCTTAGAACTTCTCCATATGGATCTCGGTCTATCCGCCGTACGGAGTTACAGAGGAAACCTTTACACCTTAGTAATAGTAGACGCCTATTCTAGGTATACATGGACAAAATTCCTTAAAACTAAGAACGATGCATTCGATCAATTCGAAATATTTAGTAGGAAAGTACAAAACCAACTAGGATGTTCTATAGTGTCAATTAGGACGGACCACGGTAGGGAATTTGATAATGAAGTGCAATTTGGAAAGTTTTGTAATGCCAACGGTATGTCCCAACTGCTAGATTGGAATGATCTTACTAGCCTATGCTTGTGCCTTAGATTTTAAGTTATTCCAAATGGATGTAAAAGTGTGGTCCTGACACGTTTTATTCATGGGAGTATTCGGGCCACAACCTCCAGGATTCATTGACTTCAAAAAATCGAATCATGTTTATAAACTCAAAAAAGATTTATATGGCCTTAAACAAGCTCCTAAAGCTTGGTATGATAGATTAAAAGCTTTTCTTATTAAACATGAATTATTATGGTTGGGAATGGTAGATAACACACTTATTACAAAGAATAAAAGTTCAAATCTTATCATCGTTTAAATATATGTCGATGACATTATATTCGGTTCGACTTGTCAAGTCATATGTAATGACTTTACCAAAATCATGCATGACATGTTCGAGATGAGATGATGGGTGACTTAAATTCTGTTCTGTGGATTACAATAAACAAAGGGAAGATGAAATATTCTTATCAATTTAAATATATTATAGAAATTCTTATGACATTGTCTTAGAAGATCTCTAAACCAATGAAAAATACACATGTCCTCCGATACAAAACTTACGAAGACGAAGAGTGTGAAGCGGGTTGAGCGTACCCAAGACGAGCATGATAGGTAGTTTACTAAAACCTAATGGCAAGTAGGCCCGTATCATGTTTAGTTGTTACATTGTGCACGCTTTCAAGAGGATCCCAAAAACCTTCATCTTGAATCGGTTAAGCTTATCCTCCGATACATTAAGGATTATGGTATCCTAAGGGGATCGGTATGAACACCGTAGTATACTTCCGACTCTGAGCATGAGGGAGATTATGTGGAAGAAAAAAGAACTAGCGGGGTTTTGTGGTTCGTAAGTGTGTTAACTCAGTGGTTCTCTAGAAACAACCAGTCTTGTATATCACCGACCGAAGTCGGAATTACTAAAGCGCCAAAAAGGCATTGTCAAACAGACTATGGATGAAAAGATCCTTTATCGACTATGACATTCGAATCGACGAAGTCTCGATCATGTGCGACAACAAAGGCGTGATTGACCTTAGCAAAAACCCGATGCAACACTCGCGGACTAAACACATCAAAATTCGTCACCATTTCCTTCGAGACAATGTCCAAAAAGGACATATCTCCATCGAAAAAGTCTCGTCCGAAGATAATATCGATGACATCATCACTAAACCTCTTAAAGGAATCGTTTATTTATCTTGGGCTTGGTTTAGAAGATGGGAACACATTCCATAAATAGTTCTCTTCTTTTCTTTTGGCTCGGATTCTGTCATTGTTCCATTTGTCTGTGACGACTTACTTTACTCCATCTGAAGTATTTAAGACATTTTTTAATTCACGAAAAATACAAATTAAAACGTCATCCTTCTAAAAATCTTGGTCCAAAACCCTCCACTGGAAGGTGGGCCCCATAAATAGGGCGGCCTCCTGATTAAATCAGGACGGCCCACTTATCGATATGGGACCACCACCAGTCGGGAAATATGTCTGCACTCCTTATTTGTTAAAAACAAAACCAAACACCCCTTTTCTCTTCCACTGCAGCGACGAAACACAACCAAAATCCACCAAAGCTCAAAATCATCCATAATAACTAAAATTGAAGATCAAATCAACACTAATAGTCAACTCTTTAACTCTCAAAGATTGTTAATTGAAAGTCAATGCCATCAATTTCTTCTTAATTGTGTCTGGGTTCATATTAAAACACAAACCAAAAATTGAGGATTTTTATTTTTCTTTTATTTTATGTGAATATTAGGACTATATACTACATTGTAAACTAATATGCTTCCCGTACACTTAGTTTGGCATAATGAGTGTGCTGATAAAAAATTTGACATAAACAAAAACCCTAATTTTCTTTGCAAACATTTCTTCATGTTAGGAATACTATAAAAATATTTCATGCATTGTTAATCCCTTTAAAAAAGATTTTGCATTATATTATGTTTTTTTTTAAATTGTTTTTTTTTTTTTTTTTTATTTTTTTTTTTTTCTTTTTTTTCTTTGATTTTTTTTTTTTTTTTTGTTTTTTTTTTTTTTATTTTTTATGCGTAATGATCTCATGAACATTCTATTCAAATTATTTATCAAAAATATTTTCAACATATTTTGGATGAGCAAAAGTGAATAAAGGAGTGTTTGGGTTAAGTTTTAGGTTTTTATTTAGAGTCGAGTTAACCGCAACTCCACATTTGTTGCATATAGGCACACACTAGGCACAAATTCATCTTAGTGATTTGAGCTCACATAATAAATCATTGTATTATTTGTTTAGGTGACAATATCTTGTATAATCCAAAATTGACCACCAAAAATACCCGTAATTGTATTCCAATTATTCAAATGAATACACTCCACCACTAAAATATGACTTCGCTTTTGTTGAAAAACGATGTATTCATGAGGGTCGGGTTGTGAACAAAGATTTCGATAATATAAATTATCTTAATACTATGTTTGGGTCAATTAAATTCGAGTGTCTTTCAAAACTAAATGAACACATTGTTCCTTATTTCATTCTTGAGTTCTATAGTCAACTTAGACTTGACTATAATTCCGAAGGTCATTTAGTCGCTCACTTTGTCATTCAAAATAAGTCATTTTCTCTTACTCTTGAAGAGTTCGGTCAAATTCTAGGTGTTCCCACTGAAGGACTGATACGGTCGTCGTTAGACTTCTACACGAAGTTTTACAACTCCCTAGGCAGAGCACCTAATCGTTGTAGTAGTATTATAGGCAAGACTCGGGGGGTTGTTATCGTTCACTCGGGGAATAGGTTGGGAAGGCTTGATCACGGTCTAACAGGAATTCTAAAGGTTGAGAGAAGATTATTTTTGTATTTTTATGTTTTATGGAAAGCAAGTAAATCATATATTTAAGAGGGGGTTTGGTTTTAGCTATTAAACTAAATATTAATTACGCTACTGGTGATAACAATATAATAAAAGATTGTGTTCATTTAATCATGTATTACTCCCTAGATTAATTCTCCTAGTGTTGTTGCTTTGTCACACTTGTGATGATCTATGTAATTATTTCCTAAGTCATGAACGAATTACACGAACCCGCCATCTATTTAATATTTCCATTAAGCAACGTAGAGTTAGGTAATATGAGGATATTACAAGGCCCCTAAGAGTATATTAAATGCATGTGAAATATATTAGAGTGGATCAACCATATAAGGGGCAAGGTAGTATGAAGACTGTTACCCGATGGTATCCTTTCTACACAATCATGTTTTCCTTGGACATATCACTGCGATACCAATAAAAAGCTGATTTTTAAGACCTTAACATGACATCCTATCACAAGAAGCAACTCCACTAAGATTACATTCTTAGTGTTTCATATAATATAAATCAACAAATAGAAGGTTTCAGCAAGCATGTTATAGATAAAGCAAGAACAGATAAGAATCACACAACAAGACATATTGAATAATTAAATAAGTCTTACTTGATTAAAACATGAGTTAGAGGAAGTACAATAGGGTTTTTAGGCCCTAATGTATTCCCAAACAAACTGCTTAATATGAACTAGGGTTGTACCCTCTTTTTATTCCTAAAGTTACACCCGTTAAAATTCGGGTTTGTTATTATGAAAAAATCGCGGTGACGGTGTCGAGTTTTAACGTGAGCCATCATGAAAGAGAATTTCTAGGTTAATGGATTGGGTCTTGGGCTCTGACGATGTCATGAGATTTGTGACGCCTACTATGGTCTTCTTTATGATGCGTCACGTTGAATCTGTACGCACGTCTCCAGCTTCTGAGGACAGTATCTTGAGATGTTGGTGTAGGTCCGTAGTCTCGTCCGGAACCCAAGTCACGTGTAATTCTTCCAAATGCCTTCCAAATGTGAAATACCTAAAAGAGAACGATTAAGTACCTATTTTGGGCATAAATGCACAATTTAGGGGGTTAAACGACCCCGAAAAAAAAGTGTAATAAATGACACCCTCATTCAAATACCCTCTACACTGGAATTTGCTTGTCCTCAAGGAAAATGGGCTTTTCTACCTAGATAATAGCAATATGAGGGTCATTTTACTTACTCTTTAAAAGTATTTTACAACAAAACCTTCTGACCTCGTAATTAAAAGCACGAAAAGTATATACTAGCACCTCACATAAGTGTTTAGGATTCTCTCTTTCACTCGGTTGTATAATAAATTATAACATATGGGGGAAATGAAAAATCAACACTCATTACTTGTCATAGCATAAATACTTAGGACTTGGTAAAGGATCAACCTCCACCGCTAGGTGCAAGTATTATTCATTACTATCTAAGAGGTCTTTTAAAGGGTTATGGGGTGTAGGTGTAAGATAACATATAATGGAAACGGAAATGGATGGGATACATTTGGGTGGCTTTGGGTGAATTTAGAGTGGAAGGGTTAGCTAATTATTTACACGAATACACTTTGGTTTGGTTGCTAAGCCAAGACTCGGACGAAGATCTACAAACTCTACACAACTCTACAAATTCTCTTCTTTTTCTTTTTTTTTTTTTAATTAAAATAATACATACATTTTTTTTGGGGGGGGGGTTTTTTTTTTATAATATACAACCCCTACACTTGAGCTTTTATATGCTCGATATTTACAATCTATCTAATGACCCGATTTGAGGTGGATCAAAATAACATGGAGATCATTTAAAAAACATATTGGGTTATTGACTTAACTTTTCTTCCCCATTCTTCCGCGAAATAAATACTACCATGAAATCTCAAATAAAAACAAAAAATCTCCTTATAAATAGTATTTACAAGGATAAGGATAAGCAAACCATGTTACTCAAATAATTAACTTGTGTTAAAACCATTATATATAAAATGGTACATACAAGGTAGGCTAAGGCTTTTTAGGTGTAACGATTGGTTTAAGGGTGACAATGCTCTTCATTAATAATCTGGAATCCACCAGAAAATTATAAGAACCGTGAAAAAAATAGGCTCGGAGGGTTGTACTAGGGGTATCGTGCATAATTATAAGTGTATGGAAGGTGTGGGATAGTTATATGATCGTGTGACCATAAGAAATATTAACAGTTTAAAACATGGGGTAATCTAATGCCTATTATCAAGAAAATACTTAATACTTATTTGCGGTCTCAGGATGCATCACATTAACAAGTTCTAGAATTTAATATGCTACGATACATTCATATAATTTAATACGATCTCAATGCTCCAGAAACAGGCGACGAAATCACATGTACACATCGTAACGAGGAATAGACACATGTGACTGCACATCCTTAACTCAAGAAACTAAAAGGTATAAAAACTATCTTGGATTATCAATAAGTAGGTACCCAAATCATATAGATTCTAAAGGCGAACTTACATTTTTAGGTGGAATTCTGAGGGTTATTGTGCTAGTCATACAAATTCCTATCCATGAGACGCTAATAATACTCGGTTTTCGTTGGTATGTGTCATAAAAAAATTAAATTTGGGTAAAAATCACCTTTTTATGCTATGTTCGATATATTTACCCATCATTTAAGGACAAAGTAAATGGCAAATGAAAGATATTTGTTTGTAAGGCTTTTTTCCCCATACACTGTAAGTTGACTTTGTCTCTAATGTTTATAGAAGTACCGTAAAAATGAGATAAGGGAAAAGAAAACAAGGAAAGGAAAATAATACTCCCCTGTTTGCTCAATATGAAGATAGAAACTGTGAAAACTGGTTAAAATCGTCTTCAAGAATTCATCAAATGAAACTTCCTAAGAACTTCCAAGTTCTTCTCATCAATTCATAACCTGTAATCAAAGACAAAGACAACTACACCAAGCATAAAATGTGCGATAGACAAATATACAATATGAATTTAGGGTTGACTCGATAAAGCAGTAAGGATAGGATGAGAGAATTGTTAAACTCATTAGGTTTTGTAGGTTTATAGCAGAAGAATACATATTTTAAATGTTATGCAAGTTTTATTTTTCAAAAATAATTAAACTTTAAGTTGTCTGACCAGGGCGCTTGACCACGGTAGGGTTTTTATGAACCGTCACAGGTTGTAGGTTGTGGTGACAGCGTCGCTGTAAATTCGTGACGTCGTATCCAACGTTCTGGTGAAATAAAATTTTGTATTAGATAAAATTTCCTGCACTTGATTCCATAAGTTAATTCTTGTACAAATAGCTGCATTAAACCTGAGATTTAACAATTCAATCATATGACTCGAAACTGACGTGAATTAATCTAAACAATTTATTTAACATGTTTGAACTTGGCTCAAAAGCCAGATAAATTCCCCTACACTTATTATTTGCAAAATACCTTTGATTGAAATTAAGACGAGGTTAAAGACAAACAAAGCATGATTACAAGATAGTTCAAACACAATAAAATAAACTATAGAGAATAAAACACACATGACACTCCTAATTGCGGGAAAAGTAAATTGGGTTGCCTCCCAAGAAGTGCTTTTCTTTATTAACGAGTTTTGTAGCTAGACTCGAAGTCACACGTCCTTACGTGACTTCTCCTTTGTGTCTCTTGGCCTCTCTTTCCAATTTTATTAGGTTTCGAATTTCTTTGCTTTATATTTGGTCTTCCTTGTACTTGGGTCTAAGGTCAGATATCGAGTAATAGGTTTTCCCATGGTCGTTCATTACTCCAAGGACAAGGGTGGGTATAGAATCAGCTTTTATGTTCTTAAAGTCAATATGGTTAGATGCTTCATCTTATTGAGATCTTGGATGTTATGATTTTTCGTTACTTTTTCGAAAGTAACCGTTCCCTCTTCCTGATCATAAACAAGACCAGTATTCCTTACAAATGGTTTTCGAAAGACTACTTCTCCTAGGTGGTGGTCTATAATGCTAGTGGTGTCCTCCAAAATCATGAAATTAAATTCATATGTGAAATTTCCTATGAAAACTTTTAAACCTTGACTTCCCTTCAAAGTTGTTGTCTACTATGGTTGGATGGTTTATGTCTTGACTCTAAACCCTTTACTCATGATGTATTAGACATAACATTAATGGTGTATTCTAATCAATGTAGGCTTGTCTTTTGAGGAAAGTAACCTATTTGCTAGAGATCTTAACTTTGTTTAAATTCCTGGCTCTTCTTATCTTTGCCTTGTACCTAAATATGGTTTGGGATTTTTCAAAAGCCCTCGTGATATTTAATTCCTCCATGGGTGGGAGGTTCCAAAGTATTCAATTTCATTCGACCCGTTCTTATGAGTCAACGATCCTAATATCCCGGGAGCATGAACTCAAGTTTTCACTTTTTTTGATAGGGTAAGAAAACCTCCTATTAGGGGGGGAACAAGATGATTCTCATTCTTTCATAGTGTTAGAATAGAAATAGTCAATGGAAATTATGAACAAACATACAAAGAAGAGATAGACTACGAGAAAGCTAATATGAAATTAAAGTCTCACTTAAAAGGATTCAAGCAAGTAGAAACTAAGCTTAAACTACGATCGGAACTAACTATTCCCCAGGCGCGGTGCAAAAACTTAATTGCGGTCGTCGTTTTGATTTAACGAAGTTTTACAACTTCCTAGGCAGAGCACCTAATCGTTGTAGTAATAGTATAGGAAAGACTCGGGGGTTGTTATCGTTCACTCAAGGAATAGGTTAGGGAAGGCTTGATCATGGTCTAACAGAATTCTAAGGGTCGAGAGAAGATTATTTTTGTATTTTTATGTTTTATGGAAAGCAAGTAAATCATATATTTGAGAGGGGGTTTGGTTTTAGCTATTAAACTAAATATTAACTACGCTATTGGTGATAACAATATAATAAAAGACTGTGTTTATTTAATCATGTATTACTCCCTAGATTGCTTCTCCTAGTGTTGTTGCTTTGTCACACTTGTGATGATCTATGTAATTATTTCCTAAGTCATGAACGAATTACACGAACCCGTCGTCTATTTAATATTCCGTTAAGGCAACACACAAGTAAGGTAGTATGAAGACTATTACAAGGCCCTAAGAGTATATTAATGCATGTTGAAATATATTGAGAGTGGATCAACATATAAGGGGCAAGTAGTTGAAGTCTGTTACTGGATGTTATCCTTTCCTAACAATCATGTTTTTCCTAAGACATATCAACATGATACAGACAAAAGCTGATGTTCTAAGGACCTACATGCAACAGCCATCACAAGAAGCAACACCACTAAGATCTACATTCTAGGTTTCATACAATCATAAATAAACACAATAAAAGGTTTAGCCAAGCATGTTATAGTAAGCAAGTACCGATAAAAATCACACACAAGGGACATATTGAATGATTAAATAAGTGTTACTTGATTAAAAACATGAGTTGGAGGAAGTACAATAGGGTTTTTAGGCCCTAAAATCGTCCCTAACAGCTGCTAAATGAACTAGGGTTCGTACCCTCTTTTTATTCTAAAGTTACACCCGTTAAATTCAGGTTTGTATATATATGAAAATCGCTGTGACGGCGTCGAGTTTTAATCGTGACGCCATCATGAAAGAGAATATTCTAGATAATGGGTTGGGTCGTATGCTCTGACGCCGTATGCGCTCTACTTTACTTTTTTTTCCATTTCCCCCCCCCCCCCCCCTTTTTTTTCCCCCCCCACCTTTTTTCTCCCCTTGACGCCGTCTTGGTCTTCGTTGTGACGGCGTCACGTTGAATCTGTGACGCCGTCTCCAGCTTCTGAGGACATTATCTTGAGAGATGTTGGCGTAGATCCGTAGTCTCGTTTGTTTCTTCTCCAAATGAGCCCAAGTCACGTGTAATTCTTCCAAATGCCTTCCAAATGTGAAATACATTAAAAGGAACGATTAAGTACCTATTTTGGGCATAAATGCATGATTTAGGGGGTTAAACGACCCCAAAAAAGTGTATAAAATGACACCTCATCAAGGACATTGTTCTTTCTCAGATAGGTGGTCACTTGACCACTTAGAAATTAGTGTTCTCTCAAATGGTCTTTATAAAACCACTCCTCCCTCTCCAAATAACATTAAAACCCTTATCCAAATTGGTCGAGAAGGTCCTATAACTCGTATTCGTCATAAGAAAATCATTGATGTTGAAGAAAACCAAATTTAAAATCGTGAAATTCAAACTCACATGAAAACTTGGGTAGAAATCATCCGTGAAAATGTTTTTTTGTCTTGGAGGCAATCAGGATCAGTATCGGCTTGCCTTTGTCACATGCTCTATTGCATTGCGACTTTCGCAAAGTACAATTGATAACATCAAATAGTTAATACCTTTTGGTATCAAAATCCCTATCAAAATGCTTGTAATTATTGTATAAATGCCTGGAATGATGTTAATCAACTTCATATTTTGTTTACGGAAGAATACGAGTAGTAGGGTAAGAGACTTGGGATTTGGGCATGGGAAAACAAGATGACGGAAGAATCTCAAGGCTAGTTACGGCGTAACCACCCCGTAAGAGTTAAGCCGTAACCCAAATTAATGAAGAAATAAGACATCATCACAGTTACGGCGTAACCATGACGTACCAATACGCCGTAACCTACCACGTTGAAGATGGATAATTCATCCTAGTCAAAGTTACGGCGTAACAAGGACGTTACAGTTACGCCGTAACACATTTTAAGCCTGGAATATGGAAGCCCACATCAACATGGTTATGCCGTAACCAACTTCATCAGTTATGGCGTAAACAAATCGAATACTTATAAATAATAACGCCTCATTCTGCACATTCGACATCAACCCTTCCACCACAGAACCAAAGGGCGATACAAGCTTCCAGAAGTCGAAGAATTCCATCAGAAGTCCAAGGGAGAATTCACTGTACTTATTTTTAGCATTAATCATTCATAAACGCATTCTGTAAGAATTATGATGTTTCAATCCAAGATCTCTTTCATTATTTCTTACTTTGTTGTTGCTATGAGTAGCTAAGCACTTCAAGTACTAGCCTGGTTATGAATTTATTTTTGTTATGATTGTTTCTCATTTATTTATCGTTTGAATTAGATATCCTATTGGTCTGTCATTGATCCCTAAGTTTTGGTAGTATTAATGGTGGTTTAGATCATGTTCATCTTCTTATTAGGCTGATATATTAAACTTAGGATCAGAAGGATACTAGGATAGGTGGCCATCTATACCTCGTATAGAGAAATTTATCAAATTACGCCTTAATCACATTAAATACTTAAAAAACACAGGAACTCTTTTTAGAGGGGGGTTTATAATCTATCTAGGTTATAAACAGGTCTTTAGGATAGCTGGGGTTAATCACTACAACTTGGATGCCCTACCTTCGGGGACTTCAGGGAATTAGGATCGCAAGAGTATACTGACAGCCTCACAAGTCAATTCAGGTCTGTTATATTAGAAAACTCCTAATAAAACGATGTCGAGACATTGCCTAGGGAACATTGACATAACATTAGTAATGAAATATCTAGGTTACAATACGCTTTCTCATAGTGTTCTCAAATCTATTTACTTTTCGCATTTATTTTCCTGTTAGATCTCAATCAATTAAACATTTTCAAAATCGTGACACATTTCAAATTTAAACTAACTTCAACTTAGCTCTTGGCGACATTTATATTTACAAGTCCTGCACTACATACGACCGGGTTCTCTTCCCGTTAGTGCGTGTAGACATCGGTAGACGAGTTTTATAAATTTAAAACTTGCAAAATTAATTTAATAATTAATACGCATCAAGCTTTTGGCGCTGCTGTCGGGGAGCTAAAATTAGTTGTAATTTGATTTCTTGCATTTATTTAATTTCATTACTAATTTTTGATAAAAATTTCAGGAAACATGAAAATAGAAAAATATATCGAGAACCTGAATATTTTCGAAGACTTGAGTATGAAGCAAGGATGAAAAATTATGTTCATCACAACAAGAAGTGAAGGGCGGATTTCAGATATCCTTAGTAGTAAGAGTGTGGCTAAGGGAGTATCTGTATACTCTGACGAGCTAGATTGATCTCTATACGATATTTACCTCTTTTACTTCCTTATTTCCAACCTATCCAGCCACGTGCTAAGTCTGGATATGAGTCTCCTTATGTGGATATTGTAGGAGACACGGATAGCATAGCAGAGTACGAATCTGAAGAGGGTGAACGTGAACCAAATAAGCACATGAAGCAAACCGTCAATGAATGGATCAAAACAAAAATAAAAAGTACAAAAGGATGAAGCACAAAAGATTTTAAAGCTAGGGAATGTGCGGAACTAGGGCCGATCTAAAAGGCCTGTTTTAAAAATGGGCTAACTCAAATTGATCTGCTGACTAAGAAATGATACGAGGTGTCATTTAATACACTTTTCGAGGTCGTTTAACCCCCAAAATCGTGTGTTTATGCCCAAAATAGGTACTTAATCGTTCCTTTTCAGGTATTTCTCATTTTAGAAGGACTTTTAGTGAATTACACGTGATTAGGCTCATTTGGAGAAGAAATGGACGAGACTACAAAACCAACACCAAGACTCTTGAAGTTTTGTGCTCACAGAGCCTGGAGACGGGGTGTCACCCAACTATACAAACGCCAATCACGAAGATCATCCTAGTGACGTCATCACATATTCACGGACGGCATTCAGCCGACCGACCATAACGCAACTCTGAAGGATTCTTTTACGACGGCGTACAGACTAAAATGCGGACGCCGTTGGTCGATTTTCCTTATATATACAAACGAATTTAGACTTTGAGTGTGTAACTTTAGAATAAAAAGAGGGTATGAACCCTAGTTCGTTTAGCAGCTGTAAGAGACGATTTTAGGGCCTAAAAACCTTATTGTAACTCTTCCAATTCATGTTTTAATCAAGTAAGGTTTACTTAATCATTTGATATGTCTATGTGTTGTTTGATTCATTGTTCTTGCTTTATTCTTAACATGCTCGGCTAAGCCTATTATTGTGTTTATTTATGATTTTATGAAACCTAGAATGTAGATCTTAGTGGTATTGCCTCTTGTGATAGATGTGCACGTTAGGTCTTAGAAAACTAGCTTTTGTCTGCATCGCTGTTGATATGTCTAGGGAAACGTGATTGTGTAGAAAGGATACCATTGGGTAATAGTCTTCATACTACCTTGCCCCTATTGGGTTGATCCACTTTTAATGAAATTTTACATGCACTTAGGAAAAACTCTAGGGCGTGTAATAGTCTTCCTACTACCTTGCATGTGCGTTGCTCTAGCGGCATACTAAGTAGACGGCGGGTTCGTGTAATTCGTTCATGCTTTAGGGAATAATTTACTATAGATTCATCACAAGTGTGACAAGCAACAACATTTGGAAAGCAATCTAGGGTGTAAAATACAGGACTATCTTAAGCACATCATTTATCTTATTGTTATCAACCTTAGTTAGATTATTATTAGTTTTAAAAAGCTTAAAACTAACCACTCTCTCTTATTTTATATGATTTTACCAGCTTTCATAAAATACAAAAATACAAAAAAATAATATTCACTCAACTTAGAATTTGTTAAACTGTGATCACGCCTTTCCCCTATTCTAGATTGTGAAACGATAACAACCGAGTCTTTGCCATACTACATAACACCGATTCGGTGCACTTGCTGGGAGATGTAAAAACTTCTGTGTAGAAGTCCTACGACAATAGCACATTTAGTTTTTGGCACCGCTGGCCTGGGGAATAGTTAGGGTTTGATATAGTTAGCCTTAGTGATACTTGCTTAAATCCTTTCAAGTGAGATTTAATTTCTCTATTAGCTTTCTTATAGCCTATCTTTTCTTTGTATGTTTGTTTGTAATTCCATTGACTATTCCACTCTTTACTATGAAGGAATGCGAAATCCATCATTCTTCCTCAGGAACCCTTGACTCCTACTCACGCTAGAGTTCACGGCCTGAATAAACAACTATTACAATAAGGCAGACTATCGATTCTCTCATTTTCAAAACCATCAATGAAATGAACACACCAAACTTTCGGACTCTGAGATTTTCTACCTGAGGAGAGAATCAAGGAACTTGAATTAAGAACACAACAAAGAAACAATTTTGAGGAAGAATTGTTTTAGAGATAGTTTTCTACAAGAAAAAGAACTAGATACCAAAAGGAATGTTGGGGAGAAACTCAACCCCCCTTTTTCGACCTAGACCAAAAATTAGGAGGAGTGGGGACACCTTTGGCGTTTAAAGATTCTTGTGCAAATTGGCACGTTTACACGGGTCATGCATACATAGATCTACAATCTCCTATCAACATCATGTCTCGTGCCTATTACAACAAAATAAAAGAAAAACCCTTTCAAGCATGTAGGAACCCATACCAACCTTACAAGTTCTGCAACTTTGTTGGAAGAGCCAAAAACATGCATATATTTGTTGGATGCTTCGTTTATGTTGTGGACTTTGGATCTTTAGAAGATTGGGAAGCATCATTGATAGTGCTTAAGTGATGTTGTCCTTAGGAAAAACCTTTTGCACAAACATCTAAACTCACTTATGATGAGTCCTTAGGACTAATTAGGTTTGCCCAAAAAGACGATGAGGTTGTGTTTAGGATGCCCCAAAGGACAAAAGAATTAGATCGGGTATCCCCTTTAGAAAAGGATAAGTTTAAAGTGTTCTTCATGGATAGCTTAAAGGGTTGAAAATGGGATTAAGCATTATTCATTGAAAAGAGGAAAAGGGTATTAGCAAGGCTTGCATGAATTCATACATAGCTACAAAAGAGATAGGAGATTATTGATAAGAAAACTCAAAATCCACCAACATAATAGTTCATCAAGCTTGAAGAGTAGTTTGACTTTGAGTTAGCTACAAGACTGTTTTAATAAAGAAAGCGCTTCTTGGAGGCAACCCATTTACTTTTCTCGAGTATTAAGAGTGTCATGTGTGTTTCAATTCTTTTACTATTTGTTTTATTATGTTGGATTTATCTTGTAATTAATGTTTGTATTGTCTTTTTAAACCCGTCTTATTTCAATCTAAGGTTTTTGCAAACAATTAGTGTAGGGGATTTATCCGGCTTTTGACGCCCAAATTCAAACATGTTAATGAATTGTTTAGATTAATTCGCGTCAATTTTGAGTCATATGATTGAATTTTTAAATCTCAGGTTTTATACAGCAATTTATACAAGAACTAACTTATGGAATCAAGTGCAGAAAATTTTTCATCAAAAACAAAAATTTTGTTTTCACAGACTGTGGAGACGGCGTCACGATTAACACACGACTCCGTCACCACGACACCTGTGCGGGTCAGGGATTTTTCTGACGGCGTCAAACGCCCAGGTCCAGAAAACTTAAAGTTTTTAATTATTTTTGAAAATAAAACTTGTGCAACATTTAATATATGTATTCTTCTGTATAAACCTGCAAAAACTTGCTAAGTCCAACAATTCTTTCATCCTATCTATCGAGTTAAACCCTAAATTCATATTGTAAATTGGTAAATCGCACATTTTATGCTTGGTATAGTTCTCTCTGTCTTTGATTAAAGTTAGTATTTTGTGGAAGAAAGCTTGGATAGCTCTTAGAAGTTTTCATTGGATGATTCTCGGAGGACGATTTAACCAGTTATTGCATGTTTCTTCTCCATTATTGAGTAAACCCAGGGAGTACTATTTCTTTTCCTTGTTTTCTTTTCCCTTTATCTGTTTTAATGGGCACTTCCAGAGAACATTGGGGACACTGTTCAAAATAAGTATAGGGGAAATAAGTCTTAGAAACTATTCTTTCATTTGTCATTTTCTTTGTCCTTAAAAAGATGGGTAATATATCGAAACATAGCATAAAATAATGATTTTTACCAAAATTTAAATTTTTTTTACGACACATACCAACGAAAACCGAGTATTATTAGTGTCTCATGGATAGGAATTTATATGACTAGCACAATAACCCTTAAAATTCCACCCCAAAAATGTGAGGTTCGCCTTAGATCTTTAGGAATTCGGGTACCTATCGTCGGTAACCCAAGATGATTTTATCTTTACCCAGTTCGAGTTAAGGAGTGAGCAGTCACATGTGTCTATTCCGTCGTTACGGATGTGTACGTGTGGTCTTCGTCGCCTTTTCTGGAATGTCTGGTGTTAGTAAAATTCATATGAGTGTACCGGTAGCATATTAAATTCTAGAACTTGCTTCTTGTAAAGCATCCGAGACCGCCATTATTAAGTATTAGGATTTTGCTTGATAAGAGGCAATTAGGATTAACCCATGTTTTTAATCCTTTAATTGTTATGATGGTACATCGATCATATAACGATCCTACACCCTGGCCATGCATCACCTTTAGTGAAGGAAACCCTAGTACAACCCTCTGAGCCTAAATCCTTTTCATGATTCTCGTAATTTTTTGTTAAGCCAGACTTTTATAAAGAGCATTGGTCACCCTTAGAACAATCGTTACACCCAAAAAGCCTTAAGCTCCTGATATGGACTCACCTATAGTACATTATTGTGTTTTAACCAAGTTAATTATTGTGTACACCGGTTGCCTATGTCCTTATTCTTGTAATGCAGTTTTGGGCGATTGAGGATTCATGGTAGTATTTATTTCGCGGAAGAATGGGGAAGAAAAGTTAAGTCAATACCCCATATGTTTGTCAAATGATCTCTATGTTATTTTGATCCTATTCTTCAAATGGGTAATAGTCAGATTGTAAATATCGAGCATGTAAAAGCTCAAGTGTTGGGGTACGTGTTATAAACCATGTGATTAGTATTTATCATTCAAAAAAAAGATAAAGAGATTGTGTAGAGTTGTGTAGAGTTTGTATATCTTTGTCCGAGTCGTTGGCTTAGCAACAATCCAGCCGTGTATTTTGTAATAATTGGCTAACCCTTCCACTCTAAATTCACCAAAAGCCACCCAAATGTATCCCATCTGTTTCCGTTTCCATTATATGTTATCGTACACCTACACCCCACAAACCCTTTAAAAGGACCCTCTTAGATAGTATTGAATGATACTTTTGCCTTGCGTTGGAGGTTTGATCCTTCCAAGCCTATGGTTATTTATTCTGCTATGGACATGTATGAGTTGATTTTCCGTTTCCCCATATGTTATAATTCATTATTACACCGAGAGAAAGAGAGAATCCAAACACTTATGTGAGGTGCTAGCCAATACCCCACCCGTGTGATTGGATATATTTTCCGTGCTTTTAATTACGAGGTCTAGTGGTGTGTTGTAGAATTACTTTTAAATAGTAGGTAAAATGACCCCTCATATTGCTTTTGTTTAGGTAGAAAAGCACATTTGCTTGAGGACAAGCAAATCCCAAGTGTAGGGGTATTTGATGAGGTGTCATTTTATACACTTTTTCGGGGTCGTTTAACCCCTAAAATCATGTGTTTATGCCCAAAATAGGTACTTAATCGTTCCTTTTTAGGTATTTCTCATTTGAAGACATTTGGATGAATTACCGTGTTCTTAGGCTCAATTGGAGATGGATACGGACGAGATTACAAACCAATTACCAAGACTCTTGAAGATTTATGCTCACAGAGCCTGGAGACGGCATCACCAACTATACATGACACCGTCATAACTCATCTAGTGACGGCGTCACATATTTCAAGACGGCGTCAGCCCGCACCGACTAGGGATGCGCAAAAGAAGCAAAGAACCGGATCGGAACCAAGAACCAAACAGGAACCGATAAGAACCAAACCGAAACCAGAACCATCGGTTCCAGTTCCGGTTCTTGATTTTGAGATTTTTTCGGTTCTTGGTTCGGTTCGGTTTGGTTCCACCAGTTCTCGGTTCCTGAACCAAATATCTAATTATTCTAAAATTAGGTAATAATTTCCCATACTTCAATTATATGCCCCAATAATCCAATTCCATAAAAAAACCTAGGGCCTACTTTATAAACACAGCCAAACACCTTAAACCCTAACCTTTAATCTATTAAAATCATTATCAAAACAATAGAGGTAAGTTTTATTTTTGATTTTTATTTGCATTCTTGCTTCACGATCTTAAACATGTCTAATTCTTTTCTTTGTATAATGATTTTATGTATTTCGCGGTTTTGTTAGATCCAACTAAGAAGTTTCACTTACTTGCTCATGGTTTTAGAAAAATTATTAGTTATGATATATCTAAAGAAAAACCTATGAGCAATAAAGAACTTGAGAGCAAGGTTGAGGATATGGTTGAAGAGGTTAAGACTAAAATGGGAGAGTTATTTGGAACGTATAAAGAAAGGTTTGATTTTCTATCGTCAAATTCGAGTGGGGTGAGTCAATGGAATCGAGTTACATCCCGGGATGTAACTTCGGGGGATTTCACCATGTGCTCACCCTTACTCGAATTTGACGTTTTGAATATCAAACCTTTCTTTATACTTTCAAATACTCTCCCATTTTAGTCTTAACCTCTTCAAAACCATATCCTCTACCTTTGCTCTCAAGTTCTTTATTGCTAATAGGTTTTTATTAGATATATCTTAACAATATTTTTCTAAAACCATGAGCAAGTAAGTGAAAATTTAGTTGGACTCTAGCAAAACGCGGAAATACATAAAATCATTTTCCAAGAAAAGAATTTAGACATGTTAAAGATCGTTTGAAGCATGAATGCAAATAAAAATCAAAAATAAAACTTTACCTCTATTGTTTTGATAATGATTTTAATAAATTAACGGTTAGGGGTTTTAAGGTGTTTGGTTTGTGTTTATTAAGTAGGCCTAAGTTTTTTTATGGAATTGGATTATTGGGGGCTATAAATGATAGTTGGGAAATTATTTACCTAATTTTAGAATATTTGATATTTTGGTTCAGGAAGCCGAGAACTGGTGGGAACCAAAACCGAACCGAACCAAGACGAAAATAATCTCAAATTTCAGAAACGAACTGGGAAACCGATGGTTCTGGTTTCGGTTTGGTTCTTATCGGTTCTGGTTTGGTTCTTGGTTCCGATCCGGTTCTTTGCTTCTTCTTGCGCATCCCCTAGTCGGTGCGGGCTGAGCGTCTTGAAATATGTGCGCGTCACTAGATGAGTTATGACGGTGTCATGTATAGATGGTGTTGATGCCGTCTCCAGGCTCCTCGTGAGATAAATCTTCAAGAGTCTTGTATTGGTTTGGTAATCTCTGTCCGTTTCATATCCAATTGAGCCTAAAGTCACGTTTAATTATCCCATATGTCTTTCCAAATGAGAAATAAACTAGAAAGGAACGATTTAAGTACCTATTTTGCGGCATAAACACTATGTATTTTAGGGTTTTAAACGACCCAAAAAGTGTATAAAATGACACCTCATCAAATACCCCTACACTTGGGATTTGCTTGTCCTCAAGCAAATGGGCTTTTCTACCTAGACAAAAGCCAATATGAGGGGGTCATTTTACTACTATTTATAATGTATTCTACAACACAACTTTCTAGACTGTAATTAAAGCACGGAAAATATATACTAGCACCTCACATAAGTGTTTGGATTCTCTCTTTCACTCGGGTGTATAATGAATTATAACATATGGGGGAAACGGAAAATCACACTCATTACCTGTCATAGCAATATAAATTACCATAGGCTTGGTAAAGGATCAAACCTCCACCGCTAGGCGCAAGTATTATTCATTACTATCTAAGAGGTCTTTTTAAAGGGTTGTGGGGTGTAGGTGTAAGATAACATATAATGGAAACGGAAACAGATGAGATACATTTGGGTGGCTTTGGGTGATTTAAGAGTGGAAGGGTTAGCTAATTATTTATAAGAATACACGCTGGTTGGGTTGCTAAGCCAAGAACTCGGACAAAGATATACAAACTCTACACAACTCTACATCAATCTCTTTATCTTTTTTTTTGAATGATATAATACATCACATGGGGTTTATAACACGTACCCTACACTTGAGCTTTACATGCTCGATATGTACAATCTGACTATGACCCGATTTGAGGTGAGGATCATAAATAACTTAGAGATCATTTGACAGACATTGGGGGTATTTGACTTAACTATTCTTCCCCATTCTTTGCGAAATAAATACTACCAGGAATCCACAATCGTCCCAAACTGGCATTTACAAGAATAAGGACTTAGCAACCGTTGTACAACCATAATTAACTTGGGTTATTAAAACACAATACTGTACTATAGTGAGTCATATAGGTAGGCCTACGGCATTTGGGTTGTCTGTAACGTTTTTTTTTAAGGGTTGGACAATGCTCTTGATTAAAATCTGGCTTAACCAATAAAAATTACGAGAAACCATGAAAAAGGAATAGGCTCAGAGGGTATTGTACTAGGGTATCCTTCGTCCACATAAAGGTTTGAGTGCATGGCACAGGGTGATAGAGATATTTATTTGATCGATGTGACCATAATAACAATTAAGGTTTTTTAAACAATGGGTTAATCCTAATGCTTCTTATCAAGCAAATCCAATACTTACTATGCTGGTCTCGGGGGGATGCATTACAAAAGCAAGTTCTATTCCTAGAATTTAATATGCTACGGTACACTCTTATGACATTTTACTACACCAGACGTTCTAGAAAAGCTCTGACGATAAGACCACACTTACACATCCATAACGTACGAATAGACACACTTGTTTGTGACTGCTCACTCCTTTAACGCTGAACTGGGTAAAGATAAAATCTTCTTGGTGTTACGACGATAGGTACTCGAAATTCTAAAGATCTAAGGGCGACCACACATTTTTGGGGGTGGAATTTTAAGGGTTATTGTGCCAAGTCATATAATTCCTATCCTGGGACACTAATAATACTCGGTTTTCGTTGGCGTATGTGTCGTAAAAAAAAATTTAAATTTTGTAAAAATCATTATTTTATGCTATGTTTTGATATATTACCCATCTTTTTAAGGACAAAGCAAATGACAAATGAAAGAATAGTTTCTAAGGCTTATTTCCCCCTACTTATTTTGAACATTGTCCCCAATGTTCTCTGGAAGTACCCGTTAAAAAAGATAAAGGGAAAAGAAAAACAAGTAAAAAAGAAATAGAAAATAAAGTACTCCCTGGTTTACTCAATAATGGAGAGAACATGCGCGATAACTAGTTAAACGTCCTTCGAGAATTCATCCAAATGAAACTTCCTAAAGAGCTTCCAGCTTGCTTCTCATCAATATGACTTGTATCAAAGACAAGAGAGAACTATTACCAAGTTTAAGAAATGTGCGATTTACCAATATAACATATGAATTTAGGGTTTGACTCGATAGATAGGATGAAAGAATTTTGGACTTTCAGGTTTTTGCAGGTTTATACAGAAGAATACATATATTAAATTTTGCAAAGTTTTTATTTCAAAAATATATAATATACTTTTGAGTTTTCTGGACCTGGGCATTTCATTTGACGCCGTCAGAAAATCCTGACCCGTCACTGGTGTTCGTGGTTGACAGGAGTCGTGTGTTAATCGTGACGCCGTCTCCACAGTTGTGAAAAAAATTTTTGTTTTTTGATGAAAAATTTTTGCCTTGAGTCCATATGTTAGTTCTTGTATAAATTGCTGTATAAAACCTCTGAGAATTTTAAAAAATTCAATCATATGACTCAAAATTGACGCGAATTAATCTAACAATTTCATTTAACATTGTTTGAATTTGGCTCATAAAAGCGGATAAATTCCCCTAACTTATTGTTTGCAAAATACTTTGATTGAAATTAAGAGAAGGTTAAAGCAATACAAAGCTTTATTACAAGATAATTAAACATAATAAAAAACAAATAGTAAAGAATTGAAACACACATGACACTCTTAATATGCGAGAAAAGTAAATTGGGTTGCCTCCCAAGAAGCGCTTTTCTTTATTAACGAGTCTTGTAGCTAGACTCGAAGTCACACTACTCTTTAAGCTTGATGATACTTATGTGGTTGGTTTTGAGTTTTTCAATTGTCTCCCTATCTCTTTTGTAGCTATGTCTGAGATTCATGCAAGCCTTGTAATACCCCTTTCTCTTTTCAATGATATGCTTAAATCCCATTTTTCTAACCTTTAAGCTATCCATGAAGAACACTTTTAAACTTATCCTTCTCTACGGGGGATACAAAAATCTAATTCTTTTGTTTTTTGGGGCATCCTAAACAAAACCTCATCGTCTTTTTGGGCAAACCTAATTAGTCCTAAGGACTCATCATAAGTGAGTTTAGATGTTTGTACAAAAGGTTTTCCTAAGACAACTTCACTTAAGCCACTATCAATGATGCTTCCCAAATCTTCTAAAATCAACAAAAGTCCCACAACATAATGAAGCATCCAACAAATATATGCATGTTTTTGGCTCTTCCAACAAAGTTGTAGAACTTGTATGGTTGGTATTGGGTTCCTACGTGCTTGAAAGGGTTTTTCTTTTATTTTGTTGTAATAGGCACGAGACATGATGTTAATAGGAGATTGTAGATCTATGTATGCATGGCCCGTGTAAACGGTGCCAATTACACAAGGAATCTTTAAACTCCAAGGGTCACTCCTCCTAATCTTGGGTTCTAGGGTCGAAAAAGGGGGTTTGAGTTTCTCCTAACAATTCCTTTTGGTTGGCTAGATTCTTTTTTTGTAGGAAACTATCTCTAAACTATTCTTCCTTCAAATTGTTTCTTTGTTGTGTTCTCTATTTAAGTTCCGTGATTCTCATCCTCAGGGGTAAGAAAATATCAGAGTCGAAAGATTGGTTGTTCATTTCATTGATGGTTTTGATCCGAGAGAATCGATTGTCTGCCTATTGTTACTAGTTTGTTGATTAGGGCCGTTGAACTTAGAGTGAAAGTAGAGTCAAAGGGGTTCCTGAGGAAAGAAGATTGGATTCGCATTCTTCATAGTAAAGAGTGGAATAGTCAATGGAAATTACGAACAAACATACAAAGAAAAGATAGGCTATAAGAAAGCTAATATGCGGAAATTAAATTCTTACTTGAAAGGATTCAAGCAAGTAGAACTAAGCTAAACTATGATCAAAACCTAACTATTCCCCAGGCAGCGGTGCCAAAAACTTAATGTGCTATTGTCGTAGGACTTCTACACGAGAAGTTTTACAACTCCCTAGGCAGTGCACCTAATCGTTGTAGTGTAGTATGGGCAAGACTCGGGGTTGTTTATCGTTCACTCGTGGATTTTAACTATATAGGATTGGTTGGAAAGGCTTGATCACAGTTTAACAGAATTCTAAGGGTTGAGGGAATATTATTTTTTGTATTTTTGTATTTTATGAAAGTAGGTAAAATCATATAAATAAGAGAGAGTGGTTTGGTTTTAGCTTTTAAAACTTCATAATTAATCTAAACTAAGGGTGGATAACAATAAGATAATATGATTGTGCTATTTAGTCATGTATTTACTCCCTAGATTGTGTTTCCTAATGTTTGGGGCCTTGTCACACTTGTGATGATCTATGTAATTATTTCCTAAAGCATGAACGAATTACACGAACCCGCCGTCTACTTAGTATGACGCTAAGAGCAACGCACATGCAAGGTAGTATGAAGACTATTACACAGCCCCTAGGAGTTTCCTAAGTGCATGTAAAATACATTAAAAGTGGATCAACCATAATAGGGGGCAAGGTGGTAAGTATTGAAGACTATTACCCAAATGGTATTCCTTTCTACACAATCACGTTTCCCTAGACATATCAACAGCAATGCAGACAAAGCTAGTTTCTAAGACCTAACGTGCACATCTATCTCAAGAGGCAATAACCACTAAGATCTACATTCTAGGTCTTCATAAAATTCATAAATAAACACAATAATGGCTTAGCCGAGCATGTTGAAGGAATAAAGCTAGAAACAAGAATCAAACAACACATTGACATATCAAATGAATAAGTAAAACCGTATTGATTAAAACATGAATTGGAGAGTTACAATAGGGTTTTTAGGCCCTAAAATCGTCTCCTACAGCTGCTAAACGAACTAGGGTTCATACCCTCTTTTTAATCTAAAGTTACACACTCAAAACTCTAAATTCGGGTTTGTATATATAGGAAAATCGACGCAACGGCGTCGCATTTTAGTCGTGGACGCCGTTCGTAAAATGAAATCTTCTAGATTTGCGTTGTGAGTTCTTGCGGGCTGATGCCGTCGTGAAATATGTGATGACGTCACTGGATGAGTTGTGATGGCGTCGTGTATAGTTGGTGACACCGTCTCCAGGCTCTGTGAGCACAAATCTTCAAGAGTCTTGGTGTTGGTTTGTAATCTCGTCCGTTTCTTCTCCAAATGAGCCTAAGTCACGTGGTAAATTCATTCTAAACTGTCTTTCCTAAATGAAGAATACTTGAAAAGGGAAACGATTAAGTACCTATTTTGGCAGAAACACCGATTTTTGGGTTTTTGGGGTTAAACGACCTCGAAAAGTGTATTAAATGACACCTCGTATCATTTCTTAGTCAGCAGATCAATTTGAGTTACCCATTTTTTAAAACAGGCCTTTTAGATTCGTGCCCTAGTTTCCGCACATTCCCGCTTTATCTTTTGTTTCATCCTTTTGTACTTTTTTATTTATGTTTTGATCCATTCATTGACGGTTTCTCCGTGTGCTTATTTGGTTCACGTTCAGCCTCTTCAGATTCATACTCTGCTATGCTATCCGTGTCTCCTACAATATCCACATAAGGAGACTCATATCCAGACTTAGCACGTGGCTGGATAGGTTGGAAATAAGAAGGTAAAAGAGTGTAATTCGTAGTAGAGATCAATCTTAGCTGTCAGAGTATTACAGATACTCCTTAGCCACACTCTTACTATAGATAACTGAAAATCGCACCTTACTTCTTGTTTGTTTAAATGAACATATTGTTTCTTCTTCCTTGCTTCTACTCTATGTTTCGAAATAGTCATGTTCTCTGATATATTTTCTTGTTTCATGTTTCCTGAAACGTTTTTACAAAAATTAGTAATGAGAATTAAATAAATGCAAAGAAATTAAAAATTACAATTAATTTTAGCTCCCCGGAAAGCAGCGCCAAAAGCTGATGCGTATTAATTATTAAATTATTTTGCCAAGTTTTAAATTTATAAACTCGTCTTCTACCGGATGTTCTACACGCACTAAGGGGAAGAGAACCGGTCATATTGTAGTGGCTAGGACTTGGTAAATCTTATGTCGTCCCAAGAGCTTAGTTGTATTAGTTTTAATTTGAAAATGTGTCACCGATTTTGAAAATGGTTTTAATTGAATGGGAGATCTTACAGAATAACTGCGAAAAGTAAATAATTTGAGAACAGTAGGGAGCAATGGCGTATTAAACCTAGTTATTTCATTACTAATGGTTATGTCTTGTTTCCTAGCTGCAGGTCAGATTTCGTTTTATTGGTAGTTTCTTAATATATTAACAGACCTGAATTGACATTTGAGCGTCTGTCGTTTTATACTTCTTGCGATCCTAATTCCCCGAAAGTCCCAAAGGTAGGGCATCAAAGTTGTAGTGATTAAACCCCAGCTATCCTAAAGACCTGTCTATAACTTAAGATAGATTATAAACCCCCTCTAAAAGAGTTCCTGAGCTTTTTAAGTATTAATGTATTAAGCGGTAAATTTGATAAATATCTATACTTGGTATAGATTGCCAACTTATCTTGTTATCCTTCCTGATCTAAGTTCAATAGATCACGCCTAATAAGAAGCTGAACTGATCTAAACCACCATCAATACTACCAAAATTAGGGATCAATGACAGGTCAATTAGGATATCTAATTAAAATACGTAAATAAATGAGGAACAATCATAACAACAGTAAATTCATAACCAAGCTAGTATTGAAGTGCTTAGCTACTCATAGCAACAACAAAGTAAGAAATAATGAAAGAGATCTTGGATTGAAACATCATAATTCTTACAGAATGTGTTTATGAATGATTAATGCTAAAAATAAGTAAAGTGACTTCTCCCTTGGACTTCTGGTGGAATTCTTTGACTTCTGGAAGCTTGTATCGCCCCTTGGTTCTGTGGTGGAAGGGTTGATGTCGAATGTGCAGAATGAGGGCTCTATATTTTATAAGTTACGATTTTGTTTCGCCTTTAATGATGAAGTTGGTTACGGCGTAACCATGTTGATATGGGCTTCTATATTCCAGGCTTAAAATACGTTACGGCGTAACTGTAACGTCCTTGTTACACTGTAACTTTGACTAGGATGAATTATCCATCTTCAACGTGGTAGGTTACGGCGTATTGGTACGTCTTGGTTACGCCGTAACTGTGATGATGTCTTATTTCTTCATTAATTTGGTTACGGCGTAACTCTTACGGGGTGGTTACGCCGTAACTAGCCTTGAGATTCTTCTTATGCTTGTTTTCCATGTCCAAATCCCACGTCTCTTACTTCTTATTACTCGTTATTCTTCCTTGTAAACAAAATATGAAAAAGTGAATTACGCATCATTTTCCAGGCATTTATACAATAATTACAAGCATTTTGATAGGGATTTTGATACAAAGGTATTAACTTAAGTGATAATGTATAATTGTACTTTCCTGCAAAGTCGCAATGCAATAGAGCATGTGACAAAGGCAAGCCGATACTGATCCTGATTGCCTCCAAGACAAAAAAACATTTTCACGGATGATTTCTACCAAAGTTTTCATGTGATTTTGAATTTCACGATTTTAAATTTGGTTTTCTTCAACATTAAGATTTTCTTATTACGAATACGGGAGTTATATGGACTTCTCGACTAATTTGGGATAAGGGGGTATAATGATTTTTGGAGGGGGAGAGTGGTTATATTATAAAGACCTATTTGATTTGAGAAAACTAATTTCTAAGTGGTCAACGTGACCACCTATCTGAGAATAAGGTACAATGTCTTGATGAGTGTATTTTTATACACTTTTCTCGGGGTCGTTTAACCCCTAAATTCATGGATTTATGCCCAAAATGGTACTTAATCGTTCCTTATCATGTGGCTTGGAATGTTTGGTAAAACCTTGTTATGATCATATTGATTCTATGTTTGAATATTTCGCCTATGTTATCATTATCCTAGATTAAAGTTCTAATCAAACTAAAGCTACAACGATCTTAGAGGTTTTCACAGATCATAACTGATTGGTCTTCCACGAATGAATATAATTTTCTTTCCCATTCTCCCCGGACCATGGACTTAAGTTGCCAGAGATTTTAACACAAAGAAAATAAAGACTACAGGGTTGGCTAAGGTGAAATGGTGTAACAAAATATATAGAGTAGGGTGAAAACATCAATTGGTTTAACAAGGGTGATCTAGGGGTACTTTACACTAATAATGAGTGCAACAAAAGGGTTTATCACGGGAGGTCAACAAGTCAGTGTAACAAGTCGATAAACACACACATATAGGCTATTTGGGTGATTTCCTAAGTGTTGCCTTCTTGAACTATCTATTTCTGCTAATCAATTAGGTCTCGAAATGATGTACATGCCAAGTTCTAAAGTCTACAATACTACCGGCACACTTAATATTTTGGTGGATTTTTGAGTAATATAATGGAAACAGAATATTAGGCATAAATCTCACCAAGTATAATAAAGGGTAATGTGCATTCGGCAAAGATTAATTCTAGTTATTTAAGAAAAATTTGTCAAAAATTTTAAAATTGGCATAATTTTCAAAGAAAACTAGAAAATCAAAGGCAAAACATACGTCAAGTATTAATTCTACTCCCATCCCCCCACTTGATTTGTACAATGTCCCTATTGTACATTAAGGAAATGAAATAAAAAGGAAAGAGTAGAATTAAGACAAGAAACTCCCTGAGCATTGCTTTGAAATTTGAAATTTGGCGGAAATCTTTAGATTATTTCCGTCTTCGCAAGCTCTTTATCCCCTGTGATCACAAAACAAACCAAAGCATAAAATCTCTCAAAGAGAAATATACAAGAAATACAAACCTAACTCACTTTCGTAGGAATCACGGTTGCATTTAGCATATGCAACAAGCCTTTTAAACCACTTGGTGGCCCAAGTGGACGAGTGAAGTCTCGTGAGGGTTTCCAAAGAACATACCCACAAAGTTCATTTAGATATACAAGGTTTAGCAGTGTATTAAAACTTAATTTTAAGATTTTGCAGAAAGAGGTTATGGCGTAACTCCGGTGTAATCATGTGATAATTAAAAATTTTAGTTTACAAGTTTACGGGGCAACCATGAGAGGGTTTACGACGTAATTAAACAGGTTACCTCGTAATCATAAATGTTACGTCGTAACTGCTGCTATATCAGCATTGTTACCACACAATTACGGGTCGAGACGGTCTCAAAATTTGCCTCCTAGCTGCAAAAATAAGGGAAAACATACAAACCAACTAATATGCAAAAATTAAAGATAAAAAGATAGGCATGGGGTGCCTCCTACGAAGTGCTTGTTTTTGTTTGAGTCACGAGCTTGACTCCACCCTTATTTGCTAAGTAATAAGGTGTTCCTCCCCTCACTTGAAATCAAGTGTGAGCGAGAGTAGCACTGAATACCATAAGGGTGTAAATTTGCCATTGGGTAGGAAAATGATAAATTAGAACCATACCGCTGATGAGATTTCATTTCCCATTTTGTCTTACCGGTCTCGTGTGATGATTGGCTTACTTGGTGTAGTAATTTCCAAATGAATCTCTCACAATCATATGTTTTAATGTCTGAGTGCTCTTGTACATCTTTAACAGGGTTACTATTTACCTTTTCGGCCACCCTGGTAATATCAGAACACTCCTTCCTGAATTCATTCAATTGCTTGTCCAAAATAGGATTAGTAGCCGGTGCTACATAATCATCATCGGGCGGTGTGATGTGAACTGCATGAGGGGTCAAAGGTTGCACTACGCCATCATGTAGAGGAATATCATAATCCTGTTCCTCTTCCTTTACAATTTTCTCCTTATCATGGACTGGTCCTAGTGGCATATATGGTTGCACTACAGGTTCAAGGTTGGGTAAAGTGTGTATGGTAGGTATGAGAAATTGCCTAAGCCTTTCTACATCCTTTACTGTAATGTCCTAACCGTCATCCATGTCCCCTTCATCCTCTTGAGCCTTCATTTTATGAACTTCCTCATGATTTTCAATCATACAAACAGTTTCGCGTACCTATTTGTTCCTTCAAATGTCCTAGAAACGGCATAGGTAGTAAGTCATGAGGAACCGGCTCCTTCATGTTTCCCTTACCCATTGTTGTTCTTTTTTCTTTGGTATTAGTGAGGACTGTTTAGGTTAATTGATAAGATTTTTCATGTAGGTTCTTTATCGTAGTTTTAAGTGCCCTTATGTTTAATTCCGTGTTTTCGATAGACTTCCTAATCCATTCATCATCCGCAACCTGTTTTTTAATTGATTCTTCATAGAATTTGATGATGGTTTCATCCAAGGATCTCATATACTCACTCTGCTCAACTGTCTCATCCTTTTTTTTGAGAGGACATTCCTTGGTAGGATGTGCCTCTTTGAAACTTTCTTAAATGTCATCAATGTTATCTGGGCCGTCGTTGATTTTTTCCTTAGTGGTTATTTCATCATACCAATTATGTGAATGATCTACCATGACTTGTATTGATTTAAGGGCTTGAGTTGGTGTCATCAGAGTAATGAACCCTCTAGAGTCGAGCAGTTTGCGGGTAGAGATGTCTAATCCCGTGTAGAAGATCTGAACCTTCTGATGATTGTTTAGATCGTGTTGCGGGCATTTAAACAGCAGATCATTGTACCTTTCCCAAGCTTGATACAATGTCTCGTACATCTCTTGTCATAAATTACGGATCTCTTCTAATACCTCTTGCAGTTTTAAAGGTGACAAAATAATTGCCAGATAAACTCTTTCTCAAGAAGATCCCAAGTATTGATCACTCCTACTAGAAGCCTTTTTTTCCACCCTCAAGCGTGCCCCTTGAGGTAATAGAAAAAACTCTAAACATAACTGCAACATGAGTGAGCAGGTAAGTGAAGAGATCTACAATCTCTAATACTTCTTACCGGCACATGTTCGTGGGCATCTTCATCATCAGTACCTGCAAAAAGTTTACGTCTTAATTCCCTCATAAAGTTGCTATTGATTTCGAATTCGACGTCATTGCCAATTTTGGGTTTCACTATGCCCGGTCTATTGTTATCTTGAATTAAAGCCAGGTACTACTCTAAGGTGAGTGTGCTGATATCTACATCATCTCCAATATTTGAAAACTTATAAGAAAAAGTAGCATAATATATTTACAAAAGAATACAATATATACAAAAATTTAAATTATTACTAATTTTTAGCTCCCCGGCAACGGCGTCATAAACTTTATGCGTAATTTATTTTAAATATATTTTTATCAAGTTTTAAATTTATAAAACTCGATTCACCTGACAAACGCACTAACGGGCAGAGAACCTGGTCGTGAGTAGTGTAGAGATGGTAAATCCGAGGTTGTTCCAAGAGCTACGTGTTATTAGTTTAATTTGAAAGTGTCACGTATTGAAAATAGTTTAAAGATTGAATTGTAAAATGACAGGAAAGTAAATTGCGAGAAAGTAAATTGATAGAAGTAATCAGGGAGAAAACGTGCTAGCCTAGCCAATTCATTACTGCCGTTATAACTTATGTTTTCATGTGCAATGTTATACCATGGTTTCATTGGTGGTTTCTAAAGTCGACAGACCTTAAAGAATATTTAGTCAGCCATAATATTTCCTAGCGGTTCCCACATAACCCCTCAAAAGTTTACATGGGCATGGCTCCAAATCATAGGATTAATCACAACTATCCTAAAGAACTATCTATATAACCTAAACAATTATTAAACCCTCTCTGGAAGAGTTCTTGTGCTTTTTAAAGTATATAACGTGATATAGTGCGGATACAGGGGGTAAGTACCCTACACTAGGGATAGGGTTTAAAACCTACCCTAGTACCACTGTTAATCCCACGTTCAATTGGTAATCTAATAACAGGATTAACAAGGTCTAAACCACCCGCAATACTACCAAAACCCAGGGTTACACGATAGTCAAAAGGATATCTAATGAAACCATGATCTAACAGGAAACAAACATTATAGCGACATTTTTTTTCCTTTTTTAAAATTCATGGACAGGCCAGCCACTTGAAGTGCTTAGCCGAATCATAGCAACAACAAAAGCAAGAATTAATTAAAGGTAATCATAGATTGAAAACTCAATAATTCTTATATGTTTTTTAATAGAAACGAAAAAATATAAAAGTAGTTAAGTTTGATCCCCTTGGACTTATAGTGGAATTCTTCAAGCTTAGGAGGCCTTGGTCACCCCTTGGATTTGTGTTGTAATGGTTGATGTTGAAGTGGCTAAATGAGGCCTCTATTTATAGATTACAATTTGTTATGGCGTAACCTTGTAGATTGTTTATGAGTCGTAAATGACTGATGAGGCTTTCCATGTTATAGGCATAAAATATGTTACGGTGTAACTAATAAGCCATGTTACGCCGTAATGATGACTAGGATGACTCGGCCTTCCAAGATAATAAGGTTATGACGTAAACCTTGAGAATGGTTACGCCGTAATCTTGCTGGCTGACGTGTATTGCCTTTAATATGTTACGACGTAACATAGTCGTAGGTGTTACGCCGTAAACCTTCGTAAGAATCTGCGTTTTCTTCATTTTTTTGTCCTTTTCCCGTGTTTCTTGTCACATACTTGCATTTTACCTAAAAACAAGGAAATAACCATAAAAATATCTAATTCGAGTATTTATAAGATAATTGCAAGTATTTTTAGAGGAGAATTAACACTAAAAAGTATCAAATATTTAATGTTATCAGTTATTCAAAAAAAATAGAAAAATAGAAAAGAAAAAGAAAAGAGATTGGTGTAGAGTTTGTATATCTTTATCCGAGTCTTTGGCTTAGCAACCCAATCAGCATGTATTCTTAAACTCATTACTAATCCATACACCCCAAATTCACAACCAAAAAGCACTCCCCCAAATGTAAGCTCAGCCGTTTCCATTCCATAATGTTATCTTACACCTACAGACACCACCAACCCTTTAAAAGACCTCTTTGATAGTAATGACTAATACTTGTGCCTAGCGGTGGAGGTTTGATCCTTTACCAAGCCTATGGTAATTTATATGCTATGACAGGTAATGAGTGTTAATTTTCCGTTTCCTATAATTGTTATAATTTATTATACACCTGAGTGAAAGAGAGAATCCAAACACTTATGTGAGGTGCTAGTATATACTTTCCATGCTTTTTATTATGAGGTCTAGAAGGTTGTGTCGTAAACTACTTTTAAAGAGTAGGTTAAATGCCCCCAATATTGCTATTGTCTAGGTAGAAAAGCCCATTTGCTTGAGGACAAGCAAATCCCAAGTGTAGGGGTATTTAATGAAGTGTCATTTTATACACTATTTCAGGGTCATTTAACCTCTTAAATCATGCAAGTATGCCCAAATTATGTGCTTCGTCGTTTGTTTTCATGTTTTTAAAACTTGGATGGTATTTGGAGGAACACGTGACTTTGGCTCAATTTGCAAAGAAACAAGACAAGATTGTCACTTTACACGACGAAGGCTTGAAGTATCCTTTACAGACTATGGAGATGGCGTCAGGATTTCATGCGAAGCCATCTAGACTGTAATAGTCGACGGTGCAGAATTATTTGTGAACGGCAACAGAATGTAGCTGACTTAAAAAACTCTAGAAGTTCGGCGTCACTAGATAAAGAAAGACTATTCAACTTGCGTGATGAAGTATCCAATATTGTTTGATCATAAACCTTCCTTATACTAAACTCAGATTCTGACGATTCAATAGCCTACGCGATCGCAACGAGAAAATCTACAACTTGGTGAAAAATGACGGCACAACGGCATCGGGATTTTACTGACGAGGTCAGGATGTACGAATTAGGGTTTTCCTATCAATATTGCCTCAAAACTTCATTTTTATCAAGCCCCAAACCCTAGGGATGACTAGAGGGTTTGGGTAGGTGTTTTTCCAGCAACTTAGAAGACCTAATTCAATCCATAAACATCTTGTAATGGTTTGATTATCACTTATATCTTAATTCATGTCTTCAATTCCTTTTGTTGATTATGATTTCTATTGTTTGAGTATGCTTGGCTAATTTATCTAGTATTTATTTGGGTATGCATGAAACTTGTCATTAGTTGATTAGATCTTGTTGTTTGTGAACAAATCAATGAGTATAATTGATTATAGTATATAGTTCTTATTTCCTATTGCTTCTTGTTGATAGACGTGCACGTTAGGCTCTAGAAAACTAGCCATAAGATATTAAATTGACATAGACATCTAGGGAAACATGAGTGTGTAGAAAGGATACCATCAGTAACAGTATTCATACTTCTGTACCCCTAATATGGTTGATCCCTCTTAAGTGTTTTAATGCATGTAATATACTCTTAGGGGCCTTGTAATAGTCTTCATACTACCTCATGTGCGTGCCTTAACAGATATATTACATAGAACGGCGGGTTTCGTGCAATTCGTTTCATGAAATAGGAAATACTTACACAGATTCATCACTAGAGTGACAAGCAATAGTAGATTTTATACTAGCAAGGATTTAGGTGCATCCTAGGTACAGTTAACTTTGTTGTATAATTGTTTTCTCTAGTTATTTTATTAAGAGAAGAGATTAGTTTAAACTAAACTCAACCTTTAAACCCTAGATTTACTTGCTTTTAAAAATATAAAAAAACAAAAAGAATCTTCCTTCAACCCCTAGACTTATGAACATTCAAATCCTTGCCTTCAGCAGTGGTTATTCCCCTAGAGAATGATAACAACCCCCGAGTCTTGCCTATACTACACTGCAACGGTTAGGTACTCTGCCTATGGAGTTGTAAAACTTCTTGTGAAGTCTTACGACAACCGCATCAATAATCTCCTGCATGATCAGAATCGGTTTATACTACTTTTCTGATGCCGTCCCCATAGGATAACCCATAATCCTAGTACGTAGTGCTTAAATGGATCTGAACGATACGCTTAACACGCTTTAAGACAGAGGTTTTAGGATCCTACTTGAAGCGTCCCAAAAAAGGCAACACTAAACAAGATAACTTGGCCTACTTGCCGTTAGGTAGAGTAAACTACCTATCATGCCTCGATACTTGGACTTGATCATACCGACTCACACTCCTTTGTCTTCGTGAGTTTAGTATCCAGAAGACATGGAGGTGTTTTATGGTTTAGAATCTATAAGATAATTTCTTAAGCATTCTTTAATATATTTTAGATGATTAAAGAAATATACCATCTTCCATTTGTTTTATTTGCAATCCAAGGAAGAAGTTATAGTTCACGCCATCATCTCAATCTTAGAGCACGTCATGCATGATTTTGGCAAATTCGTACACACATGTCCCTTGGACAAGTCGAACCAAATATAATGTTATCGACATATATTTGAACGATGATAAGATTTGAACTTTTCTTCTTAGTAAAAAGTGTGTTATCTACCTTTCCTATTTTTTACTTATGTTTAATAAGAAAAGCTTTTAATATATCATACCAAGCTTTGGGTGCTTGTTTAAGACCATATAAAGCTTTCTTGAGTTTATAAACATGATCATGTTTTTTAAAATCAATGAATCCCAAAGGTTGTGCCACGTATACCTCCTCATTGATTAAACCGTTCAGGAATGCACTTTTTATGTCCATTTGGAATAGGTTAAAATCTAAGGTGCAAGCATATGCTAATAATATTCTAATAGACTCTAATCTAGAAACTGACGCATAAGTTTCATCATAATCACTGCCCTCTTGTTGATTATAACCTTGGACGACTAACCTAGCCTTATTTCTAGAAACAACGTCGTTCTTGTCTAATTTATTTCTAAATACACCACTTAGTTCCAATTTTCATATTCCTTAGGTTGGTAAGTAACTCCCAAACATCGTTTGCAACGAATTGATTTAATTCTTCTTGCATAGCAATTATCCAACTTTCATCCTTTAAGGATTCATTCACATTCTTAGGTTTTATAGTTGATATAAAACCAAAGGAGTTACTTTGGTTTTGAGCTTGTAATCTAAGAGTTCTTTGGTTAAGGTTTCCTATGACATTTTCTAATGGATGGTTCCTAGATTCCTTAATATTGACATTACTTAAGGTTAATATTTCAAGTTACATCCTCAAGTGTCATTTTCTAAGTTTTTCTTTCAGTAACCTGAATTGCGTTCTACATCATCTAAGTATCATCCACCAAGGGTGATGTCTTAAGGGTGGTGGAGTTTTATCCGAATGTCCACAGTTGAGTGATTCATCGATTTAACATGGTTGTGTTTGTTATTAGAAAGATGTAGGCCTTATCTTTTTTTTTTTTACCTACATTGGGAGTAACCCTTAAAAGACACCTTCGTATGAAATTTGGTCAAACTTAGTAAGGTAGTTTTGGGTGTTCAAAATAAGCAATTGCTTCCAAACACTTTGAAGTAAATCAAGGAATAGGGTTTTCCTAACTCACAAGAGTTTCATAAGGTGTTTTGCGAAGATAGCTTTAATAGATCCAGTAAGGTTATGTTTGATCTACGACGTTACATCAAAACTTTTGTGGTAACAATTGCTCATTCAACATAGTCCTACTCATTTCTTGAAGTGTCCTATTTTTCCTTACAACCATGCCATTTGATTGAGGAGCGCGTGAAGCGGAGATGTTATGTGTAATTCCATTTGCATTACAAAACTCTCCAAATTACACCTCATTATCAAATTCTCTACCGTGGTTGGTTCTTATTGACACTATTGTACATCCTAATTGGTTTTGAATTTTCTTACTAAATATTTTGAATTAATCGAAGGCTTCGGTTTTATCCTTAAGGAATCTAGTCCAATTATACCTAGAGTAGTCATCTACTATGACTATGGTGTAGCGGTTTCCTCTGTAACTCCGTACGGCGGATGGACTGAAGAGATCCATATGAAGGAGTTCTAAGCATCTAGTCGTTGAGACTATATTTTTAGCTTTGTGACTAGCGTGAGCTTGTTTTCCAATTTTGAAAGCATCACAGAAGTGTTGATCAAACTTAAGCTTAGGTAAGTTTCTAACTAATTCCTTAGATGCTAACGATTGAATGAGACGCATATTAGCGTGACCTAATCTCCTATGCCATAACATGGAGTTTTCATCAATCGTTTCTAGACAAATTTGGTCTTTTGGC
This sequence comes from Tanacetum coccineum, assembly GCA_026074375.1. Lineage (NCBI taxonomy): Eukaryota > Viridiplantae > Streptophyta > Magnoliopsida > Asterales > Asteraceae > Tanacetum > Tanacetum coccineum. The sequence goes on from BQNB010025767.1 coordinate 38,061, forward strand.
TTATTTCCTAATTTTATCACATATAAGCCTTTCTTCCTAATACCTCTACCTATAACCTTACCATCCTTAGTGATTTCACTATCATGTTCAGAGAAAGTTACTCTACACTTATGATCACATATTTGTCCTACACTTAGCAAGTTAAATCTTAAGTTATCTACATGTTCTATTATATTTTTTGAGGAGGAGTCATTCGAAATCGTACCTTTGCCAATGATGTTACCGCGAAGATTGCTACCAAAAATAACATTACCTCCGTTGTATGCCTTGTAGCTTGAGAAGAGTTTTCGGTTACCCGTCATGTGTTTAGAGCATCCACTATCCTTTATCCACTCATCAGGTTCCAAGTCGACTCTAAGGCATATCTATTTATATAAGACAATAACTTAAACATTTGGTCCCCAATATCTCATGGGTCCAAAGTTGTTAGTGCTAAACATCCCTTGCATTAGATGCAGTTGGTTGGGATGTGGAAATGGAAGACACATTTCCCATGGCATGTAACTTTGACGTTAGAAATTGTTCCAAGTTACGCGAAAACCATGAGGTTAGTTTTGTCGACCAACATTCCTTTTTGGTTGCGGTGTCTTGGGACGAGGATAATTATTATTGACTCTTCTAGGTGGTGGAGTTTTTGATCTAAAATTAGGTTTTGAAAATCCAACTCCTTTAACGATGGCTTATAAAACCGTTTAACTTCATTATCACTAGCAACGGGAACTTTGACGTTGTTTACCATTATATGTTTTAGTCTAGGACCCAAAATGGATTTTTGAAAAGAAACAGATTTTTCAGAAACTGGTGAACAGACCGGCGGTCCCATAATTACTTTGGGGGTCGTCTGGTCTTTAAGGGGCTGCCCATGGTATTTGGGGGACCGCCACCAGAGGACGTTTCTTTTTGAGATTTCACAAACTTTATTTCCTTAATTCCACTAGATGATGCTTCAAATGAATTAAACCCTAAACCCAATTTTTCTCCGAAGGGTTTTTGATTACTTAACATTTCATTTAGACAATGTGTACTCTTTTCAAATTTAGTTAATCTAATGGCTTCCTCTTTGAGTTTTTCATTCTCAATTTTAAGCATATGACACTTTACACATTCGAGATCAACTCCCTTGTTTTTCTCGAGTGTAGACACTTTTTCTATTAGAATACTGAATTCTTTTTCTAAACTATTTCTAGTGGCTTTTAATCTTTTGTTTTTAGTGATTATCTTTAAACTCATTTTGCATAGTTTATCATATTCATTATCTAAAACTAAATCATCTATTGATGAGTTTTCATCACTAAAGTAAGAGGAATCGAAATATACCTCATTTGATGCTTGAGCTACTAGACACGTTTCGTTTTTGACCTTCTCATCATCTTCTTCACCGCTATCACTCCAAGAACCTCCGACGAAAGCTCTTTGGTTCTTGTCTTTCAGTAGTTTTGGACATTCTCTAATAAGATGATTTGGATCTCCGCATCTAAAACATTTTCAATCACTTTTGCCGTTCTTGTCATCCAGACTTCTTTGGAACGCCTTTTTGTCGTTTCAAGGTTGTCTCACGAATCTACCCCTTCTCTTGAAGAACTTCTTGAAGTCTCTAACCGCCATGGCGTATTCTTCGTCTTTACTTCCAGAAGTCGAACACTCCTCATCACTAGATTCTTTCTTAGCCTTTAAAGCAAGAGATTTTCTTTCTCCCTTAGCTTTGACTATTTCAGAATCTTTCTTGATGATCATCTCGTGTACTTTGAGATTCCTGATGAGTTCATCAAGCGACAGTGATGTTATGTCTTTCGACTCTTCAATCGTCGTTTGCTCTCCATTTAGGATGTAGAGCCCTAAGAAACTTCCTAACATAATTCTTGCTAGAATAACCTTCATCAAGAGCTTTTAGACTAGTAATGATAGTATTAAATCTAGCAAAAGCACTATCTATAGATTCGTCTTTAGAAATGACGAATTGTGTTGTATCAAAAGGTCGATCTTGTTATCTTTGACTTGGTTATTACCTTGATGGGTGATTAACAAAGTTTTCTAAATTTCTTTTGCCGTATTACACATGAAAATTCTTTCATATTCTTTTCTTGGCAAAGCATTGTAAATAACCATTTTGGCTTCGTTATTTTTCGCAAGCTTCTTTTTGAGATCATCACTTTGTTTTTCAAAAGCGATAACCTCATCTAATTTGGTTTCCGGATTTTGCTGAATAGGTTGAAAATCACCGTTAGTAATAACATGCCAAAGATCAAGATCATTTGATTTAACATATGTCTCGAATCTATTTTTCCAATAAATAAAACTATCACTTTCAAAAAGTGGTGGTCTTTGCAAGGATTGCCCTTCTAAATATTTGTTGGAATCTATAGATCGATCCAAGCTTTAAAATACACTATATTTTTAAAAATCTTGAGTGACCTTGGCTTCTGATACCAATTGTGGAAACTAGAAGATGGGGGTTTGAATAGTTTACAGGTTCGTTTTACGTTTTAAAAGTTTGCTTTCAAAAATACTTAGATTCGAGTTGTATGTTCAACCAATATGAATCACAACTAAACTATCTCATGTAATGAACTAAGTAAACAATAACAATATAAAGAGATAGAGAAAGAAACGATCAAACCAAGACACCAAGATTTATGGTGGTTTGGCTACGAAGCACCTCTTTGTTCCTACTCCACTCCCCGAGTACTCCACTCGAGATTTCACTATGTCAACAAGCTCCCTTTAGGCGGAGAAAACCGTTTACATGTCGCTTACTTTCTTTTCCGACACTAAGCTAGATGTCGAGTCCTAATCTTAGCTAGAACCAATCTAAAACAGATATTGGTTCTAGCTAAGATTAGGACTCAACATCTAGCTTAGTGTCGGAAAAGAAAGTAAGCGACGTGTAAACGGTTTTCTTCGCTTAAAGGGAGCTTGTTGACATAGTGAAATCTCGAGTGGAGTACTCGGGGAGGGTGAGTAGGACGAAGTGGTGCTCGTAGCCGGAAACATATAAATCTTGGTGTCTTGGTTTGATCGTTTCTTTCTCTATCTCTCTATATTGTTTTTGTTTACTTAGTTCATTACATTAGATAATTTAGTTGTGATTCATATTGTTGATTGATTGACATACAACTCGAATCAAAGCATTTTATAACCAAAGTTTTAAAACGGTCAAATTAACCGGTAAACTATTCAGCATCCCTTCTAGTTTCCTACAATAGAATATATGAGTAAAAAACATATTATACTAGAAATGTATCTCTAAAGTATGAGGGTCATACTTGTTGTGACAAACAAATTGTAAAACCCATATGTATCACGAAGTGGTTTGTATGTTTGGATTTAAAAATGTGGCGTCATTATAAAGTTATACACTAGATTTATTAGTAAGCAAACAAAAGGTGAAGTGTAATAGCTAAACTTCCTTCTATTTTGCATTATCACGTTTACAAGGTTTGGTGATTTTCGTAATCAAAAATTTCTTATTTCACTTTGGACAAACTTCTTGATGTTATCTATGGAATATTGTCTTGTTGTAATGTGTGTTTATTTGATTGGTGATGTTAAATTGTGCCTTATTTTGTTCAAATTGTATAGGAAGTAGTTTTTGTATGGTTGTTTGTAATTGTATGGGTGATTGTTAGTGCGTTGTTGCTTTGTTATCATGCTTATTAGGTTGTTGCCTGTAGGTTTGTTGTATAATTGTCAATTGATGGTTGGTGTATGCGTTGTTGCTTTGTTTTCATGCTTAGTTATTTGTATATGTGTAATGCTTTGTTATAATTTTTTTACATTGGGCCTTATTTTGTTCAAATTGTGTAGGAACTAGATCCCATATGTTTGTTTGTAATTGTATGATTATCGTTGTATGCTTTGTGAACTCTATGTATGTTTGCATTGCTATTTTTTCTAAAATAAATAACAAAGTTTCGATTATCATTGCAAATATTACGTGTTTTGTTGTGTTTATTTATATTAAGGTACCGTTCAAGAAATGGATGGAGAAATATGAGCAAAGAGTTTTAAATGATAAGATTATTGAAGAAGCACATAAGATAAAAGTTGAGGGTTAAAATGGCAAACAAACGTCATAAACTTAATAGAAGCAGAACATGGCACATTCTAAATCATACAACATTTGCAAGCGACTATTTCATTTCAGAAAATGCATACGGTCAGAATTTCCATACGCAAATCTTAAAACACATAAAACGGTTTTATAAAAATCATTAACAATTTAGGGTTATGACGATGGAGCAAGAAACAGAGTTAGAATCTGCGTTGTATACAAACTGTTTATTACTAGGCCTTGATCCATCAATTATCGGGTCTAATCGGGTCGGGTTGTTTCGTCACTCTAACCCGAAATTGGTGTGGTGACAACCCTTCCTTTACTTTATTTTATCTTCGCTTAGTGGCCCTAAAGTATGTTTTTTTTTTTTAATTTTATTATTTTTATAATTGAATTCATACTTGTTATTTCGATCTGATGATTTTGTTATTAGGCTTTTGATAAGGTTGGCCGATTTTTGATTCAGTTCGGTTCAAGTGATTTTTTGCAAGTCGTTTTATTTTTGTTTCGATTTTTGATACGGTTGTTGTTGTTGTTGTTAAGTAGTTGTTAATTTGGTTTGGTGGTTGACAGGTTGTACAGAAAATTATAAGTGAGCTTGAGTCGCAAGGGGCGCTTCCCAAGAGTCATTCCAGACTTTCCTCTCTGTTCAAGTGTTATGGACCGAGGTTGGTGGTTTGTTTCTTAATGTGGAAAAAGTAGGAATGAATGCGGTATTTAGTCTTACATTGTGGTATTTTAGTTGTATTGGATCTATGGTCTATGTTGTTTGTGTTTCTGTAATTGAAACGAATTACTCACTTTGCTCCTTGGATTTATTTATTATCAACGTCTATTTTAATCTTGTTAGGAGGCGGGATTCTTTTATCGGAATTTATAGTTTGTGATTATTGTGAATAAGTTAGATTTCCGCAAAAAAGTTAAATTTGCTGATTATATATTGGTAATTGCAGATTTGTGGAACTTTTATGGCAACTTTCTTTGCATGCTTTGAGAGAAGTTCATAGACGGACATATGCAGCGGACGTAGTCTTGAATCCGCTACCTGCTTCACTCACTGATGTTGCTTCTCACATGCAGCTTACCACTTCTTCCTGTTACAAAAGGTATATTTTCTTGTAAAAACAAAATTAAGAGGAGTAAATTAAGATGTAAAGTCTAAAAGTAAATTTAGAGGATTGTACAATGGAAGCATGGAACAAGTGCCAACTGTAATAGTGGTACTTGCATGTATTTTTGCGCGGAGTTGTTATCATGATAGTACAAAAACATAATAGATTCTTATCTACTATTAATCTTTTATGTCAGCATCGTGATTTGTTTTGCTTCAAGTATTTTACCAGAAAAAAAAATATATAAGTTTCCCCTAGAATTGTTAATCTATCACGACTGGATAGACCATTATGATATCATTTTTTAAGCCCTCTTTTTGACACTTAGGAGTAAAATTATCGGAAAACACCATTTGTTCCTTCAATGAACAGGCTAGAATAGCTCTGGAGAGAAGAAGATTTCTTCAAAAATGCTGAGATAGGAAGTGCAGTGAACAGCTATGTGGTCAAATTAGCTCACGAGATGACAGGCAGACTATCGTCGCTTGGTGGCCTGAGAGGTAAGTGTGACAGTTTGTATACAACCTGTTGAAGAGCAGCTTGTGTGATACGTTACGTATGTCCTTCTCATCTTGGGAACTTTTCAAGTGCAGGCATACTTGCAGCAAGAGTTGGAGAAGTTACATGATCTGCGGAACAAAGTGAAGATGGAAGGTGAACAGTGGGATGAACTTGTATCTAGCTCAAGTCAGAATTCTCTCTGGTTTCAAGAGTACTCGTTGTGGGTATTTTTATATCTCGTAAAAGTAAGTGAATTCATATCATGTTCCTCTGTGTTTTCTTTTTTGTTAAAGTGTTGACTTGTGGAGTGCTTTACCACCAACTTTAAGATAATTAGATTTAGTTCTGATGATGAATATCATGCAGCTTACACCTCAGTATCATCACATTATTGAAGTCAGAAAATGTTTAACGTATATGTAAATAAAGTAGTAATAAATGAATGCTAGAGGTAACTGCTAGCGACTAGCATGTAGTAACGAAGGTGATAACTAATGAGATGTCACATGAAATTACCACTCTATAGCATATATAGTTCTTGGCTTCCAGCTTTTCAGCGTCTATCCTTTTTTGTTATCTTTTAGCTCAATATATATTTTGTTCTGATGCAGGTCAACATGAAGTCTTTGCCTTCAGGCCATTGAGGGATCTGATAGCACAACCGGGAGCATCGGTTAAAGTTATCCCTTCAACAACTTTATTTTATGGCAGCCATCCTTTTGGATTCTGCTATGACATTTGTTTATATATTTGCTTGTCAGATACCGGATCTCTGTTTTCCACCGTGGGTAACACAAATAATTTTCTGAAGAATCATAGACGAAAAATCATTTGGTTAAAGAAAGAAGACTTCTCTTCTATATCAAGAAATAATGCACTGAAACGTACATTAAGTCGGAGTTGCATGGATATTAAGTAATCCACGCCCGGGAGAACTTAATCACCCGTTGTTAGGAACAACCGTCTTTTTGGCGACATGCTTTCCTCATTTTGAAAATCGGGTTGCAGTCGGAAATAACTGAAAGCCATAAAGACATGTTTTGAAAAGTTTGAACTTCCGTTCGAGCTTCATTTAAAGACCCGTGTCATTATTGAATGACATTTCTAGGTCCGTAAATGTTATCGATAAACGGAAGACATGTCTTGAAAAACTATTTTTGGTATTTTCTATTTTCTGATTTTTTATGGTTTTTATAGGTTTTATATTTTTGTATTTTCTTTTTAATTTTGAATATGTACATATTTACATACGATATAGGAAGACCATCTTTTACTCCTTTTCTCTTTCCTGAAGACGTTTAAGAGTTTTCGGAGACATACTCTTCATATCAAGTCGCGGGAGTAGAAATTCGAACCGCTCTCTTGGTAATGCTTTTGTGAATATGTCCGCGAGCTGATAATCCATCAACACGAAGTACAATTCAACCACGCCTTTCTCAACCTGATCTCTTATGAAATGGTGTCGTATGTCAATGTGCTTGGACCAAGAGTGCTGGACATTATTGCAGCATAGAGCAATGGCACTGCGATTATCACAATACAATGGAATTTTATTGAAGGCAAAGACGTAGTCTGTGAGCTGTGATCTCATCCAAAGTATCTGAGCACAGCATCCATACATGGCAATGTATTCTGCCTCTGTTGTTGAGATCGCAGTGCTTTTTTGTTTCTTTGATGACCAGCTAACTAATTTATCTCCAAAGATTTGAGCACTTCCTGACGTACTTTTTCGTGTGTCTTGACAACCTGCATGGTCTGCATCTGCATAGGCCGTTAGTGCCATAGCGGTGTCTTTCGGATACCAAAGACCCCAATTAATAGTTCCTCTGAGATACCGAAAGACCCGTTTAAGTGCTTCAAGGTGCTTTTTGGTAGGCGAAGCCTGATACCTAGCACACATGCATACCGCGAATACAAGGTCGGGTCTGCTGGCGGTGAGATACGTTAGGGAGCCGACCATACTACGAAATCGAGTCTAGTCAACTGGAATCCCTAAGGGGTCCTCATCCAGTTTGAGTCGATCCACCTTCCACCATGGTGTTAACAACAGGGTCACACGAATCCATCCCAAATTTCTTTAATATTTCAAGAGCAAATTTTAATTGATTAATGAAAATGCCTCTCGGGATTTTGAGAAACTTATAAACCTAGGAAAAAAGACATTGTCCCATCATTGACATTTGAAATTTTGAACTCTGTGTTGCTCATAGGAAACTATTTTCACATGCTTAGGGTCTGGTCGAGGAACACTAAAAATGATATCCATCTACATATATTTAAACAAGAGAAAAGAATATGTTTACCTGTTTTATGAGTGAATAGTGTCGGATCCACTGCACCCTTGGAAAATTTGTTGTCCAGAAGAAAATGTGACAAGGTATCATACCATGCCCGAGTGGCTTGATTTAAACTGTACAAAGCCTTCTTTAGACGATAAACATGTGTCAGATGGTCAGGATCAACGAAGCCCTCTGATTGACTAACATATACTTCTTCCTTCAATTCGCCATTTGGGAATGTTGTCTTTACATCCATTTGATAGATGGTCATGTTTTTACTGGCGACATTGGGAGGAAAGAATACGAATAGCTCGATACGTGAACCGGTGCAATGATTCCTCAAAATCAATGCCTCCTCTGTGGATATCCCTTAGCCCTAAACCTAGCCATGTTCTTTCAGAAACATAACCGTACTCATCAAGTTTTAATCTTTGGTAAAATCCATTTGAGAGCAATAATCATGAACAAATAGGGTTGAGGTACTAATTCCCATACTGAAGTCGATCAAAATTAATGATCTCATCTTGCAGGTTTGAAACCAAAAATCTTCTCGTAATTACAGATTTGAAGTTTTTTGGTTTGACTTTTGACAGTACAGAGTTATAGAAGCACCATAAGGCATCGGTTGCCAGTTGTTTTTTGGTGGATACCGGCCGAGATGGATTGCCAATGATATTATCCAGCGGGTGATCCTTGCTTCAGTTCCGAGTGATGAAGTGTTTAGATAAAAGGAGATTCTGCTAACTAAGATACCCCGGTATGATGATGGCTTCAACTAGGTTCCGGTAGAAAGCGTTTATGAAGGGATGATTGTCAACCGGAGCAAAGGGATTGTTTTCCATGATAGTAGAATCTGATGCAACGCCTTTATGTAAACATGGAGATTGTAATGCTGAAGATGACGGTGAATGACTCGGAGAAGGTGCATCTTGATCAATGGTAGTAGATGAAGGTGTACCGGCTGAATTGATTGGTACTGAAACTGATGGAGCAGGACTGGACGGTCTTTCATCAAACATTGGTTGAAATAAAATCTCCAAGAGATCCATATGGAGAAGTTCTAAGCATCTAGTCGTTGAGACTACATTCTTAGCTTTGTGACTAGCGTGAGCTTGTTTTCCAATTTTGCAAGCATCACAAAAATGTTGATCAAACTTAAGCTTAGGTAAGTTTCTAACTAATTCCTTAGAGGCCAACGATTGAATGAGACGCATATTTGCGTGTCCTAATCTCCTATGCCACAAGGTGGAATTTTCATCAATCGTAGTTAGACAAATTTGATCCTTAGGCTTATTTCCTAATTTCATCACATATAAGCCTTTCTTCCTAATACCTCTACCTATGACTTTACCGTCCTTAGTGATTTCACTATCATGTTCAGAAAAAGTTACTCTACACTTATTGTCACATATTTGTCCTATACTTAGCAAATTAAATCCTAAGTTATCAACATGTTCTACATTATCTATTTTGAGAGAGTCATTGGAAATCGTACCTTTACCAATGATGTTACCGCGAAGATTACTACCAAAAATAACGTTACCTCCATTGTATGCCTTGTAAGTGGAGAAGAGCTTTCGGTTGCCCGTCATATGTTTGGAGCATCCGCTATCCTTAATCCATTCGTCGGGCTCCAAGTCGACTCCAAGGCATATCTATTTATATAAGACAATAACTCAAACATTTGGTCCCCAATATCTCATGGGTCCACAGTTGTTAGTGCCAAACATCCCTTGCATTTGATGCAATTGGTTGGGATGTGAGAATGGAAGACACATTTCCCATGGCATGTAACTTTGACGTGGAAAGTTGTTCCAACTTACGGGAAAGCCATGAGGTTGGTTTTGTCGACCAACATGTCTTTTTGGTTGCGGTGTTTTAGGACGAGAATAATTATTATTGACTCTTCTAGGAGGTGGAGTTTTTGATCTAAAATTGGGTTTAGAAAATCCAACTCCGGGTTTTGACAATGGCTTATAAAATTGTTTAACTTCATTGTCACTAGCAACGGGAACTTTGGCATTGTTTACAATTATGTGTTTTGGTCTAGGACCCAAAATGGATTTTTGAAAAGACACAGTTTTCTCAGATCCAGGCGTTGCTGGTGGCGGTCCCATATTTATTTTGGGGGCCGCCTGGTCATTTAGGGGGCCGCCTATATTTATAGGACCTCTATCAGAATATGCCTTTTTCTGAGCTTTTACAAATTTTATTTCCTTAGTTCCACTAGATGATGCTTCAAATGAATTAAACCCTAAACCTAATTTATCACCGGAGGGTTTTTGATTACTTAACATTTCATTTAAGCAATGTGTACTCTTTTCAAATTTGTTTAATCTAGTAGATTCATCTTTGAGTTTTTCATTCTCAATTTTAAGTACATGACACTTTGCACAATCGAGATCAACTCCCTTGTTTTTCTTGAGTGTGGACAATTTATCTTTTAATTCTCTAAGCTCATTTTCTAGACTATTTCTATTAGCTTTTAAATTTTTGTTTTTAGTGATTATCTTTAGACTCATTTTGCATAACTTATCATATTCATTGTCTAAAGCTATATCATCAATTGATGAGTTTTCATCACTAAAGTAAGATGATAGTTGTGCATTTAGTGTTTCTCTATTGTTGACACCATTGTGTTGTGATGATATTCATGACGTTACGCCTTGTGTTTCCGCCTTGGCGGGGTGTGACAGATTGGTATCAGAGCCAGTGGTTATAGAGAACTAGGTGGTTGAGCCTAGACTATAGCTTAAGGGTCCCTCGTATAGATGCATTTAGGGCTTATGTGTAAGTATATACCTATTATGTTTATTTTCCCTAAGTTTCATAAAGTACATTTAACTATAATATTATATATATATATAATTTGAGATTTTCTATTGTTATTTGAGATCCGTATCCTATAATAGTCCTATTGTTGTGGTCTATTATAATATGTCCTCGCCTATTTGTAGAAATACCATAATTCCAGTTGCTTTTCGCAACTAGGTGTAAAAGGATTAAGAAAAGCAAGCGGTGTAACCGCAAGATCAGAATTCCTATTGCCATGTGGCTGTGTAGAGTCGAAGAGAAGATGACCTTAAAGGAAGTTGATGGACAAACAGTTGAGGAAATTAAAACAAAGATAATTGACAAGGATGGCACTATCACCAGAGTTCATGGACAATTTCAAGGTTATGAAAACGTCGAAAGAGTCCCCGGTGGAACAACTAGACAAGCAACCTGACCTATATGGATTTGTGGATCACCCACAACTTCAACAAGGAAATCCGATGAATGAGTTTGTACCACATCGACTACCTCAGCCAAAGTAACTATGAAATGATGGTTGATAGAAAGATGAGGATAAGAAGTTAGAGAGGGAATGAAGTGACTCGGACCTTGAGTCCACGCAGTAGTAAACTAAGTGGAGGAAGACAAATAAAGCTAATCATGACCGCGCGACTCCGTAATTGCCCATGTGAGTTCTAAGTGATTGATAGTGTTGTTTAGCTTGTTTTTTCTTCTTTTCGATTTTGAGAGCCATGTTAGGAATGTTATTTCGATGTTTGGATTCTGAGTATTAATAATAAAATGATATTAGGATTATTCCTTGTGTTATTTGCGGTTTCTTTTTTAAGCTGCGATAATGGTATGTTATAATTATTAATGAAGTTTCTTCATAGAGGGAGTACAACGTGAACGGGGCATCTATAATTATGGTGGCCAACATAATTATACATGCGCCACAACACAGGTGGACTTGCAAGTATGATTACATGGATTATTGTTGATGCGTTGCATGTATGTATATAGTTATTAAGAAGTATGATTCGATCATGATTCTTATTATATGGTCTAATGTATATAAATTTTATATCTTATAGAAAATGGCTCCATCACGTCGAAGCGGCAACAACGATAACAACAACAACGAGAACCCTGACATTGCTGCTATTATCGCGCAGCAATTGCAAACCATTCTTCCTCAGATTGTCACTCAAGTGACTAACAATGTGAACAATGCTAATAACGGTAAAATGGAGGAAATGGAGGTGGTGGAAATGGAAATGGTGGGAAACAACGGATGCACTTTCAAGGCATTCTAATCTTGTAATCCCAAGGAGTATGATGGGAAAGGAGGCGCGATAGTGCTTACTCGTTGGATCGAGAAGATGGAAAATGTGATTGATAATAGTGGTTGTGCGGAGAATCAAAAGGTGAGGTATGCGGCTAGTTCATTGGTAAACAAAGCTTTGACTTGGTGGAACACTCAAGTCCAAGCAAGAGGACGTGTGGCTGCAATGGCCATGACATGGAACGATTTTAAGGCATTGATGGTTGAAGAATTCTGCCCAAGTAATGAAATGGAGAAATTGGAGAATGAGTTTTGGAATCACAAGATGGTGGGAGCTAATCATGCTGCCTACACTGATAGGTTTCATGAGTTGGCCAAGTTGGTCCCACACTTAGTTACACCTGAGTCATCTCGTATTAAGAGGTACATAGCTGGACTGGCTCCTGAGATTAGAGGAATGCTTCGAGCAACCCAACCAACTACTATTCAGAATGCAATACTGAGAGCTGGGATACTTACTGACGAAGCAATCAGCTGTGGTACCTTGACAAAGGGTAGTGATAAGAGAAAGGGAGTGGAGGAGTCTAGTAAAACTGGAGGATCTTGGAAAGACAACAAGAAGGCAAAGAGTGAACATGGCTAGTGGCAACATCCTCCTAGAAATGAAATTGCAAGCTCAAGTTCTAAGTGTGGCAAGTGTTATACTTTTCATCCAGAAAACAGACCTTGCAATGTGTGCTTTAATTGTCAGAAACCGGGTCATTTTGTCAGGGATTGTCGGGCACCGGTTAGGCAAGTAGCTCCGGTGAATGCTGTTAGAATGAGTAACAATTCGAGAGTGTGCTATGAGTGTGGTAGCCCAGATCATTTCCGCAACACTTGTCCCAAGTTGAATCGAGCACCTGGACAAGTTGGAAATCAATTGGCTTTGGAGGGCAGCCAAAATAACCGAAGCAATGGGAACCAAGTTAGAGGAAGAGCTTTCAACGTGAATGTGAATTCAATGGAGGTGGTCTAGGATCCTAATGTTGTAATGGGTACATTCTCTCTGAATGATCACTTTGTTACCGTATTATTTGATTCTGGAGCCGATTTTAGTTTCATATCTACTGAATTTGCGCCCTTACTTAATGTGAAACCTAGTATTGTGAATCCTGGTTATGTGATAGAAGTAGCTGATGGTAAGAAAGTAGAAGTGAATAGAATTATTCGTGACTGCAAACTAGAACTAGAAAGTTCCCTGTTTAGCATAAATTTAATACCTTTAGGTCATGGAAGTTTTGATGTGAATGTGTAATGGATAGGTTATCCCAACATAAGTTCTGTGATAGAATTCATGAGAAGGGTAGTAGAAATACCAGTTAGGATGGTAGGATCCTTAGGGTACACGGAGAATGGACCGTAGGAATCACCAAAACATTGAAGAGTGCAAAGGAGGATGAACCGAAGTTGAGTGATATATCTGTGGTACGTGAGTTTGAAGATGTGTTTCCATAAGACTTGTCAGGGTTGCCTCCACAACGACAAGTGGAATTTCGCATAGATCTAGTTCCTGGAGCGACGCCAATTGCGAAGTCTCCATATCGTTTAGCGCCTTCAGAGATGCAAGAATTATCTGGGCAGCTGCAAGAGTTGCAAGACAAGGGTTTCATACGACCTAGTCATTCTCCATGGGGAGCGCCAGTGTTATTTGTCAAGAAGAAGGATGGTTCGCTACGTATGTGTATCGATTATAGAGAGCTGAACAAGTTGACAATTAAGAATCGTTATCCTCTTCCGAGGATTGATGATTTATTTGACCAACTACAAGGATCGCGTTATTTCTCCAAGATAGACCTTCGGTCAGGTTATCATCAACTACGCGTGCATGAAGACGACATACCTAAGACGGCGTTTCAAATGAGATACGGACATTTTGAGTTTACGGTTATGCCTTTTGGGCTAACCAATGCACCTGCAGTTTTTATGGATCTGATGAACAAAGTTTGTAAACTGCACTAAGATAAGTTCGTTATTGTGTTCATCGATGACATCTTGATATACTCAAAGACGAAGGAGGATCAGACGGTTCCATTTGGGTTTGTGTTGAATTGTTTAAAGAAGGAAAGGTATGCCACGTTCTACCAAGTGTGAGTCTGGTTTGCAAGAGGTGCACTTTCTTAGTCACGTTGTTAATCAGAATGGTATACATGTGGATCCCAGCAAAATAGAAGCGGTAAAGAATTGGAAGACCCCTACGACGCCTTCTGAGATTCGTTCATTTTTAGAATTAGCCGGTTATTACTAACGGTTTATTGTAAATTTTTCCAAAATTGCTAAACCTCTTACCTCGTTAACTTAGAAGAATCAAAAGTATGTGTGGGGTGTGATGCAAGAAGAGGCTTTTCAAACCTTAAAGAATAACTTGTGTGATGCACCAATATTGACGCTACCTGATGGAGTTGAAGATTTCGTAGTTTATTGTGATGGATCAAACCAAGGATTAGGTTGTATACTCATGCAAAGAGGCAAAGTTATTGCCTATGCATCGAGGCAACTAAAAATCCATAAGAAGAATTACATGACGTATGATTTGGAACTGGGAGCTGTTATGTTTGCTCTTAAGTTTTGGAGGCATTATATGTACTGTACTAAGAGTGTTATCTATACGGATCACAAAAGTCTTCAACACATTTTTGATCAGAAAGAGCTGAATATGCGTCAGAGGAGATGGATTGAGTTGTTTAGTGATTATGAGTGCGAGATTTGTTACCATCCTGGTAAGGCAAACATTGTGGCTGATGCATTGAGTAGGAAGGAGCGACTGAAACCTAGACGTGTAAGGGCTATGGCAATGACTGTCTAGGTTGGCATGAGAGAAAAGATACAAGTAGCCCAGAGTGAGGCGCTTAAGCAAGAGAATATACTTATGGAAAATCTGCATGGTTTAGATCAGCAGATGGAAAAGAAAGAAGGTGAGTGTTTGTATTTTATGGACCGTATATAGGTTCCATTAATAGGAGACATGAGAACGATAATCATGGACAAAGCTAACAAGTCTAAGTACTCTATGCATCCAGGAGCTGATAAGATGTACTATGATCTTCGAGATATGTATTGGTGGCCGGGAATGAAGAGAGACACTACTACTTATGTTAGTAAGTGTTTGACATGTTCAAAGGTAAAGGCTGAGCATCAAAGGCCTTCGGGCTTACTGCAACAACCTGAGATACCTAAATGGAAGTGGGATAAGATCACTATGGATTTTATCACTAAGTTTCCTTGGTCAAAAAGTGGGCATGATACGATTTGGGTCATAGTCGATAGACTGACTATATCGGCTCATTTCCTAGCTATAAGAGAAGACTATAGCACTGAGAAATTGGCAAAGATCTACATTGATGAGATAGTCGCGAGACATGGAGTTCTTGTGTTTATTATTTCAGATAGAGATGGACGATTTACGTCGCATTGCTGGCAGACAATGCGCTCGAAAGCTTTAGGACGATGTTGGATATGAGTACGGCTTATCATCCCCAAATGAATAGACAAAGTGAGCGTACGATTAAGACATTAGAGGATATGTTAAGGGTGTGTGTAATTGATTTTGGTGGTAGCTGGGATGTTCATCTACCATTGGCTGAGTTTTCTTACAATAATAGCTACAATCGATATAAGATGTTACTTCCGTTTAAAGACCTATTGAGAATAGTGACTGTGAAGTTAAGAGGTTAAAATGTAGCAGAATAGTGGTAGTTAAGGTCCATTTGGGCTCGAAGTGAGGTCTTCAGGACTTTAGGTAAACTGAGTATCCACACTTGTTTCTTGAGCAAGGGATCATTGGGAGTTTTAGTTAAAGTTGGGTACGTAAGGTTTCTTGTAGACCTTAGTATGCCCTCAAATGTATTTGTGTTATTTTGGTTAAAGTTATTTTATGAATACACTCGAAGTCGAGCCGATTCTTCAAAAACGTTGGGCTTTGTAACAACTTATAACTTGGTTTCAAGACAGTTCTTGTTTGATGAGTTGCGAGACCGGGTTGTAAATGATGTGGTCATGCAACTTAAGGTTTTTGACAAGTCCCCTCGATGACGAGCGAGGTTCAGGTAGTTGGATGTTTCTTTTCGTTTGGAGCGGTTATGCTGCTATGCGTACCCTTTTGGTGGGCAAACAAAGTTGTTAGCAGTAAGATATCTTGTGAAAGTTGGTTGGAATTCAAAGTGTAACTTTGAGTTAACATGGGTATGGGAGGACTACTTGAAAGATAAGTATCCTTGATTAATTGTTTTGGTAATGATAGAGTTGAACCTTTTGGTTAAATCTCGGGATAAGATTTCCTTAAGGAGGGGATACTGTGACAACCATGATTTGAGCAGGTTAGTCAAACCGTTAGTGTTGACTTGTGAATCTGTTGCAATATATGGTGTATGTGATTATATGTATTTATATGCGTTTATGTGAATTATGTGGGAAATTGGTAGTCAATCTATTGAGTGTGATCATCTCAATGAGATTGGAATGGTGGTGAGATTGGTTAAATTCATTTCGTTCACTTTTGGTGACAAGGAAATGATTTTGTGGTTTAAGCGTTTTAGTGATTTATCGTGTAAGTATTTTTACGTATACGTATTTATGTGTTAGTAAAATTAGGGATGAATATGCTTTAGTGGTTATAATAAGAAAGAAAGGAAATTTCTATTTTTTTGGAAAGTTAGGTTTAATGAAAATGAAAAGTTAGTCATTTTAAAAGTCTAGTAAATTGCGTTTACGCAAACTAAAGAAGCATTCGAGATTCCTGAAGATTCTTCAGATCTTTAACCTTCTACCAAATATCTCGATGAACTGTTGATTGTTGTAGTGGAGGTGGTGGTGGTGGAAGTGTTGATGTTGTTTCAGTTGTCGCTGTAAAGCTGAAGGAACTCTCTTCTGACTGCTATGAGAGCTCTGAAGAAGTTTGTGTTATGCAGAGTATCCACAGAGATCTGAAGTTGGGTTCCTTTGCTTCTTTTGTAGATCCAAGACATGATTACCCTTTCCAATCGGCACCCAGACATTAAATAGCAGAGTCTGATCATCAGATCTTGTGGTAGCAGGAGAGGGAACATTCTCATTAGCCATGTTATTGACAAATTCTTATCAAACAAGATAGGCAGACATGACAGATGTTTGATGCTAGATGAGAATTTTAGCCATGATTGATTGACATGCCATATTTGATTAAGGTGAGATTAAATCACAAGTGGTAGACTTAAATCTTCATCAAACCGCTACCTCGTAGCAGTTTGCCTTCTCATATATAAATATTTATATCATAATCAAACCGCTATCAGGAAATTTATCAAACCGATATTTAGCAAAAATGACAAGCAGCTTTCAAGAACCATTATAGCAAACCGCTATCAGGGCATTTTCAAGCAAACAAATATCAATCACATGCAATTCTAATCCATATTTAAACTTTTAATCTCTGGATCTAGGGACCTAATTCCACACAAAAAACAGAAAGTACCAATCATGAGCATAAACACGAGTGCGCAAATAACTAATCGACTACTAATCAACTGCAATCGACTAGCAAAATCATTCAACATTCCTAAAAATCGCGCACTCTTCTATCAGATCATACAAAAGCATAGGGATACATATTTGAACATCAAAACTCGAAATCATTAATCTTACAACCATATCTCAGTAATTTAAAGTTGGCAGATTTAGTCCTTGGGATTTCAAACTTCTTGTATTTTTGGTATTAAGTATTTAGGGTTAAATAAGATTAGCAAATGGCACAACTAGTCCTTGTAGTTAATTACAGCTAGGAAACATTTAGCAAATTGCACATAAGTCCCTAATCTTTCTAACTAATGACACATTTGGCTCTTTGAGTTAGAATAAATTAACTCCTCTTTAAATTATAACCCCATTTAAATACAAAACCGTTTCCATTTAAGTATAGGATGATTTAATACGTCCGTTTGATGTCATAAAATTTGAAAAACACTCTCCCCCTTAATCGATGACCCATTTTCTATTGAAAGAGCTGTAGTCATTGATTGAGTGTCAAATTTTTATGAGAAATCCAGATCTGATTGATTTTCAAACAACACTTTTACCACCGTGGTTAACACAAATAATTTTTAAAGAATCATAGAATAAAAATTATTTGGTTAGAAAGAAGACTTCTCTTCTGTATCAAGAAATAATGCACTAAAGCGTACATTAAGTCAGAGTTGCATGGATATAAAGTAATCCATGCCCGGGAGAACTTAATCACCCGTTGTTAGGAACAACCCTTTTTTTGGCGACGTGCTTTCCTCATTTTGAAAACCGGGTTGCATATCAGAAATAATAGCAAGCCATAAAGACATGTTTTGAAAAGTTTAAACTTCCGTTCGAGCTTCATTTAAAGACCCGTGTCATTATTGAATGACATTTCTAGGTCCGTAAATGTTATCAATAAACAGAAGACATGTTGAGAAAAACTATTTTTGGTATTTTTCTGGTTTTATATTTTTGTATTTTGTTTTTAGATTTAAACTATTTACATATTTACATAGGATACTTGAAGCAAATCCATTACTCATCCTTTTCATCTTGAAGACGTTTGAGTGTCTCAGGCTTCATACCCAACCCCCCCCTTTTCATTTTTTTTATGGGGCCAAGCCGCGGGAGAATGAATTCGAATCGTTCTCTGGGCAGTGCCTTAGTGAATATATCCGCCAGTTGATACTCTGTCCTCACGAAATACAACTCAACCACTCCCTTTTCCACTTGTTCTTTGATGAAATGATGTCGGATGTCGATGTGTTTAGACCTGGAGTGCTGGACGTTGTTGCAGCAGAGAGCTATGGCACTCTTGTTGTCACAATACAGAGGGATGTGATTGTATGCAAAGCCATAATTTGATAATTGAGACCGCATCCATAGGATTTGGGCACAGCATCCAGACATCGCGATGTATTCAGCCTCTGTGGATAAGATAGACGTGCTAGTTTGCTTCTTTGATGACTGGCTTACTAACTTGTCACCAAGGAACTGAGCACTGCCAGATGTACTTCTTCGAGTGTCTTGACAACCTGCATGATATGCGTCTGCGTATGCTGTTAGTGCCATGGCGGTGTCTTTCGGATACCAAAGACCCATATTTATGGTTCCTTGGAGATACCGAAAGATCCGTTTAACTGCTTCAAGGTGCTTTTTAGTGGGCATAGATTGATATCTATCACACATGCACATAGTAAAAACTAGGTCATGTCTACTGGCTGTGAGATACATCAGGGATCCAATCATACTGCAATATTGGGTCTGGTCAACAGGGATCCCTGAGAGGTCCTCACCCAGTTTTGTTTGCTCCACCATGGGAGTGTTAACAGGGTCACTTTTATGAAGATCAAATTTCTTTAAAATCTCATTAGCATATATAGATTGATTGATAAAAATGCCTTTGGGATACTGAGAAATTTGTAAGCCTAAGAAAAATGATATTTGACCCATCATCGACATTTGAAATTTAGAGCTCATTTCAGTAGAAAAACGGTAACAGTCTGTGGGATCGGTCGAGGAAAATATTATATCATCAACATATATTTGAACATGAAGAGTGTGTTTGCCTGTTTTCCGAATGAATAAGGTTGGATCGACCACACCCTTGGAGAATCCTTATGGCAGAAGAAACTTCAACAAAGTGTCATACCATGCCCGGGGTGCCTGCTTTAACCCGTAAAGAGCTTTCTTCAGACGGTAGACATGATGTGGACGATCAGGGTCAACGAAGCCTTCAGGTTGGCTAACATAGATGACTTCTTTAAGCTCGCCATTTAAGAATGCAGTTTTCATGTCCACTTGATAAACTGTCATGTTTTTGCTGGCAGCATTGGCAAGAAATATTCTGATAGCTTCAAGTCTAGTGACCGAGGCGAAGGATTCTTCAAACTCAAGACCTTCTTCTTGACGATATCCTTTCGCTACAAGACGTGCCTTATTTTTCAACACGTCACCATACTCATCAAGTTTCACCTTATAAATCCACTTGAGAGCAATAATCATTGCACAGTCTAGAGGTGGCACTAATTCACATACGTCTAGTCGATGAAATTCATAGATTTCATCTTGCATGGCTTGAAACCAGCAGTCTTTAGTAACAGCAGATTTGAAGTTTTTCGGTTCGACGTTGGACAGTGCTGAATTGTAGAAGCACCACAAAGCATTTGTAGCAAGCTGCTTCCGAGTGGATACCAGTCGAGAAGGGTTCCTAATAATATTATCAATAGGATGAGAGGCGGTCCATTTTCGGAGATGTTCATGAGGCTGAGTGGTTTGGTTGGATTCAGTTATCGGTATTACCCCAGAAGATGATGCTTTAGAGTTCTAATCTGGGGCGAACACATTAACAAATGGTTCGGGATCAGCCGCAGCAAAAGGATTTACTTTAAACGAATGCTCAGCTGTAATACCTTGATGTACTGAAGAGGATTGATGATCCGAAGATGATGGTGAATGACTTCCCGATGGTGCCTCTTGATCAATAGGGATGGATACTGATGGACCGGTAGGGTTGACTAGAGCTTGAGCTACAAGAGCAGGGGGTTCTAGACGATTAACCGTGGAAGACTCAAAATATTCATCAAACATAGGCTGGAACCAAATCTCTAGTTCCTTATTGGTAGGAGGTACATAAGGTGCTGCAGGAGGAGGATTGGGTACGAGTCCTGAACTAATAGGTCCAGGCATCAAAAGGATAGGTGCGGGTCCTGGACTGAAGTGTACAGGAGCCGTTTGCCCAGTCAGTTCATCGAATGTAACATGAATAGTTTCCATAATTTTTCGGGTTCATTTGTTGTAGATTTGGTAACCCTTCCTGTTTGGTGCGTAACCGACAAAGAACCCAATGTCTGCTTTAGCTTTCAATTTAACAAGATCTTCACTATCGTTTGTTGGGCACCAGAGAGCCTCAAAAACATGAAGAAACGAAAGATCCGGTTTCTTGTCATGCACAAGTTCATATGGGGTTTTATCATGAAGAGTATGTATGAGGGATCAGTTTTGGGTGTAACAGGCAGTAGAAACAGCTTCTGCCCAAGAAATAATAGAGCCTTAGAGAAGATCAACATAGTCTTAGCAGCTTCAACAAGAGTGCGGTTCCATCATTTAACAACGCCATTTTGCTGAGGAGTTCTCGTAACGGTCTTCTCATGGGTAATACCAACGCTTTCATAGTACTCAGTCAAATCTTTATTAACGAATTC
>BQNB010025768.1:0-22668 GCA_026074375.1 Tanacetum coccineum
ATCCCTTGAACCAGCTGCCATTATGTTGTTATGCATTTGATTATCGGTTGTGGAAGTTACAATTGAAGTTGTCATGATGAATGATTGAAGAATTATGAATTAAAATATGATTGTAGGATCTTAAGTAGATTTGTTGTGATTGAAGTTGTGGTAAAAAGAAAGCAATAAACGTTCACGGGATTTTACAAGTCTATGATTAAAACCGAGAAAAGAGTTGTGTCTTTCGCGGGATTTTACAAAATCAATAGAAAACCGTAAATGTTAATTGATTTGGATTAAGGTTTGTTTGTTGTGAATTGAATGACTTAAAAATTCAAAAATCCTAAGCTGACATATTTCGCTTGCAAGTGTGCATGTTTCGCTTGGTTTGAAAGAAAATTTGCATATTTCGCTTTGCTTGGAAATAACGTATTTCGCTTCAAACTTTACACATTTCGCTTGAAAATTGAAGACTGCACATTTTGCTTGAATTGAAACATATTTCGCTTGAAATCAATCTTGCACGTTTCGCTTGAACTTAAATTGCATATTTCGCTTGAAAACAAAACTGCATATTTCGCTTGAAATTAAAACGTATTTCGCTTGTCCTCAATCGTACATGTTTCGCTTGACTTGAAGTTGCATGTTTCGCTTATAATTAAGATTGCATGTTTCGCTTTAGGTTTAACATATTCCGCTTGAATTCGTAACAAACATATTTCGCTTGATTTTCAAAAATTTTGGCAGAGTTTCCTTTTAGGTTATTGTAATGTTTCGCTTGAATTTCACCTGCATATTCCGCTTAAACTAAACCTGCATATTTCGCTTAGGCCTAAACTTACATATTCTGCTCAACCTGACTTACATATTCCGCTTGAAGTCACTATCGGGTTAGGACCACTTAACTACCAAACAAAGTGTCCCTATCTTTTGAAGCTTAAAATGCGGATCTATGTTCCCTTGTTTTGACCGGGTATGACCACAAAAAAAATAAGCCAATCACCAATAAACTTCGAAAATAAGCTTAAAATAAGCTAGAATAAGCCGAATCTTTTAAGCAAGAATAAGCCACAAAATAAATGAAGGAGCACGAAAAAAGTTGTGTAACACGAAGAATAAGGAATGCATAAGCTCAACAAACCAATAAGTCCCAAAAAAAATCGAGGCGTGAGCTTATTTTCAAAAGCCACAAAATTTTGAGCTTATTACGAAAAATGAAACACAAGAAGGTGAAGAACAAGTGAAGCAAGAAATAAGTGAGAAAAATAAACCAATAAGCCCCAAAAATGTTTTGTGTCGTGAGCTTATTTGAGAAATAAGCCACAAAAAAAAGCTTTTTGAGCTTATTGAGCCACAAAACAAACACAATCTACCCGAGGCTCTTGATACCAAATGTCGAATCCTAGAAATCACTTCACTTCATAATTAAGAACAAGAAATTAAGATTGGGAGATGAGAAGAAATGTAGAGAGAGAAAGTAAAGAGAGAGAGAGAGTGAGAGAGAATTGGAAGTTTACTTTCCAAAATGAAAAATACAAATGACCAACCCCTACTCTCCATCCATGGAGAGTGGTATTTATACCTAGACTAAAAGGCTAACTTGCCTTTAGTATTTCTACGGGTCAGGCTCGGGATTACTTGGACTTTCGCTCGATACACGTGATCGGTTAGCTTACATTTAAGAGCCCGTTTACCCGTCTAGCCTATTACAACGTATATTAATTAATGACCGAGACCTAGTATAATTAATGAACGAACTTCCATTGTTCGACTCAATATTTGAGGCTAACAGTGGTATACTGTGATGCGTCATGCCAAGGCCTAGGGTGCGTGTTGATGCAAATAGGCAAAGTGATTGCTTATGCCTCTAAACAGTTGAAGATCCACCAAAAGAATTACACCACCTATGATCTGGAACTGGGTGCAATGGTATTTGGCCTTAAGATCCAGAGACACTACTTGTACGGGACAAAGAGCGTCATATACACTGACCACAAGAGTCTCCAGCATATCTTCAATCAGAAAGAGCTAAATATGTGTCAACGTTGTTGGATAGAGATATTCAGCGACTACGACTACGAAATTCGCTACCATCCTGGTAAGGCAAACATAATAGCCGATGCATTAAGTAGGAAAGAGAGAACTAAGCCTAGGAGAGTTCGAGCTATGAACATGACCATTCAGTTGAGTATCAAGAGTATGATACTAGTGGCTCAGAATAAAGCATCTGAGAAAGCACCAGCAAAAATGTTGTGATTGCTAGACGAACAGATGAAGTGTATGAGTGATGGGGCATTGTATTACATAGATTGAATATGGGTTCCTTTGACGGGTGGCATCAGGACCCTGATAATAGACGAAGCACATAAGTCAAGATACTCTGTACACCCAGGAGCAGATAAGATGTACTATGATCTTAGAGATATGTACTGGTGGCCAAGGATGAAGAAGGATATAGCCTTGTACGTTACCAAGTGCTTGACTTGTTTGAAGGTTAAAGCTGAACATCAGAGGCCATCCGGCTTATTGCAGCAACCTGAGATCCCTGAGTAGAAATAGGAGAGAATAGCCATAGACTTTATCACAAAATTACCAAGGACCAAAAGTAGGCATGATTCAAACTAGGTCAATGTGGACAGATTGACTAAGTATGCTCATTTCCTACCCATTCGTGAGGACTTTAAGATGGATAGACTATCTAGGCTCTACCTTAATGAAATCGTGGCAAGGCATGGTATGCCAATCTCGATAAATGATTTTGGCAGTCGATGCAAGAAGCATTAGGAACACATTTGGATATGAGTACGGCTTACCATCCACAGACTGATGGTCAAAGCGAGCGTACCATTCAGACCTTGGAAGACATGTTCAAAGATGCGTCATCGACTTCGGAGGAAGTTGGGACGTTCATCTTCTATAATTCTCGTACAAGAATAGTTATCATTCTAGCATAAGATGTGCACCATTAGAAGCACTCTATGGGACGAAATGTCGTTCACCCATTCTATGGGCAAAAATAGGAGAAGGACATTTGATTGGACCTGAGATCGTACAAGAAACTACTGAGAAGATCTTCCAGATCAAGGATCGACTTAAAGTTGCACGCAGTCATCAAAAGAGTTATGCCGACAAACGTAGGAAACCCTTGGAATTCAATGAAAGTGATCATGTCCTGCTCAAAGTGTCACCTTGGAAAGGTGTGGTATGCTTTGGGAAGAAAGGCAAGTTAGCACCTAGGTTCGTTAGACCCTTTGAGATCACTAAGAGGATCGGTCCAGTGGTCTATCGACTAAGACTACCTCAAGAACTAAACAATGTTCACGACACGTTTCACTTTAGAGGAAATCCAAGTTTATGCTAAGTTGAACTTTGTGAAAGAGCTTGTAGAGATCTTAGAGCGTGAAATCAAGAAACTGAAGCATAGTAGAATTCCTATCGTCAAGGTTCGATGAAATTCGAAATGAGGTCCTGAATATACTTGGGAACGTGATTATCAAATGAAACTCAAATACCCACAACTCTTTAGCTCTAGCACTAGTTGAATTTCAGGGCGAAATTCCTTTTAAGGGGGATAGACTGTAACCTTTGCAAATTTTCTAGACCGTTAATGTTCGGTCTAATGCTTTGTTTCATTTACTTTTACTGTTTCCGTCAGTATTAGTGACCGTGTTAACAGCAGTCAATCTTTATTTTAATCATTTAATAGTTCTTTTATTGCTAGAGTTGATTCCTTTAAATGCTTATATCTATATTTGATCTCTTATTGGGATGTTGTCCCGTAAACAGCTTAAAAATGACAAACAACGACACGTCCATTCATGGTCCATATTAAATCTAAAACAGTTTAGACTATAAGATTTATTTCTCTAATATTCTAAGACTAACTAAACATATATATACATTTGCTAAAAATACAAGAACTTTTGGGTCACGTTTTTAAATCAGGAACAAAGAACGATAGACATCCTGACAAGAGACAAATAATCTAGGATCCCTTCTAGGATCCTAACTCAACCGACTACCACAAGGGAACCACAAGGAACTCTTTTAGGAGCTTTGTCAAATGCATGCATCCTTTACTTGTCCCATTTGATTTCAAAACACACACATACTATACCAAAACACACACAAAAGCTCTCATTCTTTTCTTCTTTTTTCCCTTTGCTTATCCGATCCAACATACACACATAAACATTCCATTTTTTTTATTTGATCAAGAACATGAAGGCTTAAACTCATCCGGGTTGATTCTGTTTGGTGTTTGGGTATATAAAAACAGCATTTGGGTTATTCTTTTAAGCTTTAATCCTCTTCAAAACCCTACTTTGTAAGTCTCTAAATTTTACAAATCTTTGTACTTTTAGTAGTCTAATGATGCATAAATGATAGTTGTACAATGCGTTTTCGAAAAATCAAAACCAAAACTTACAAAAATATCTATAAGGGTGTGTTTGGTTCGAAAAGGAAGAAAAGGAAAACAAGGAAAAAGTCATTTTTATATTTTGGTTGTGATGGTAGAATAATATTTTTGTACTTAATATCTTATTGCTTTTTAGCTTATAAATAAGCTTTTGAAAAGCTTATTATAGCCTTTCGTGGGCTTATTTGGTCTCGGAAATAATAAGAAACAAAAGAAATGTGGTTTTGGATATTTACTACTTTTATCCTATTTTTATAGCCTATTTTTGTAGCTTATTTTAAGAACTAAATGTACTTTGTGCTTAATAGCTTATTTTTTTTAGCTATACTTATTGGTTTTGGGCTTATAAAACCCACGGCCCAAAAAGGGGAAATAAGCCGCGGTTTATTTCTACCTTTTTGTGATTCGGCTTATTTTCGTGGTTTTTTGGTTGGCTTATTTTAATACAAAATTGCTTATTTACTTATTTTATAACTTATTGGTTTAATATTGGACTTAATATACTTTTAAAATGTTTGTTTGGACTTATACATGTCGCGGCCCAAACCAAGGCCCAATAAGCTTTGGCTTATTTTTGGGTCTTTTCATTTGGCTTATTTTCTATTTATTCATAGTGCCTATTTTGATATTTTAGCTTATTAATATTGTCAGCCCATTCGTTATTTGGATATTGTGCTAATTATGGACAAAGAACTAAAATGTATGGTTTTGGACTAATATTGGGCAGTAAGGCCCAATAAGCGAAAAACTAATTATCTTGATGATGCAGGCTCAAGTATTGAAGAACGGGCCATTTTGTTTCTGGAGGCCCAAGATCGTGTGAAGAAAAGCCCTTTATTCAAAAGGGCATAACTTGGGCTCAGATAATCCGTTTCAGGCCTACGACCAGCCGTTTCGAAGCTTGGAACGAGGAAAACGCCGTGGTAACCAAACGTAATTGGGTTACGGGAGTTTCGAGCCTTGAATCATTATATTTTGAAAGTTATTTACATTTTTGTGTTTTTCGAGAATTTTGGACTTTTGTTTTTAGCATAACTTTCGGCCCGTTTGTCTTTTAAGGCCCATTTTAGTTTTGCTTTCCTATTTAATAACTGTATTGTAACCCTAGCTATTCAGTTCAAGAAATATAAAAAGTCCAATTTTGGCCGTTTGCTAAATTTATCCTAATAATCGGTATTCGTGTGAATCAACAATTGTTGGAAGAATCAATCTTGGTATTCGAGTGAATCAACAGGGTCGATTTGTGTTATCTCATTTTGTTACACTACATAAGTTGGTATCAGAGCCGAAGTTCTTGTTAAGATGCCTCCAAGGAGAAGTAGGCCTCTTACTGAAGCTTATGAGAAAGAATTTGAGCAGCGTGTTATGGCAAGAATGGAGGAGCGATTAGATCAGTTTGTTGATCAATTGGCTGATCGAATGAATGACATGATGAATCCAAGAAGACGTAGGGATCGTAACAGTCGAGGAAGTAAAGGTGAAGAGTCAGAAAACCCGTTCTTTGATGGTGACGGTACATCTTCTGATGAGCAACCGGATCGACCAAGACGAAATCAAAGGGAGGATAATAGGCGTTGGGAATCTAGAATGAGGGTTAATATTCCTGAGTTTAATGGGAATACTTTGAACCCCGATGGATTTATTGATTGGCTTGTTGCGGTTGAAGAGGTGTTTGAATTCAAGGATATTCCTGAAAACAAAAGGGTTTCATTGATCACTACCAAGCTACGTTGATGGTAGGGCTCCGCATTGGTACGGCAGCAATTGAACTGACTAGAGAGAGGGTTTGGAAAACCGCAAGAAGTCACCAGTTGGAGGAAGATGAAGAATTTATTGAGGGAAAAACATTATTCCTATAACTACAACGGTTGATGTACCAGCGGTTACAAAATTGAAATAGGGAACCAAGTCTGTTGGTGCATTACACAACCGAATTTTAATCTAACTAATTTACAAGGAATGTATTTCAAGAGGACTATTGATCAACTTGTCTCTCGTACATTGGTGGTCTAAGAGTCCAGATCATGGATTCTGTTAATATGTTTGATCCGGTTGACACTTTCTGATGCATTATCAACGTGCGTTAGCTTTTTGAAATAACAGTAACAGATGAGTGGGAAGTTTCATTCCTCTCCTGCCATAACAGGTGGTATTTGGTAGGTTCCTGGTTAATGTGGACTTGTCGGTTTGTACCCAATCAGACAAAAAGGTGGGTGGGTGTAATACTATACTAGTTTCTAAGGGGGTTGGAAGGTAGTGGATTTGAATTGCTTTATCTTTGGTGAACCTGGGTCATCGACAATCAGAGGTGAAGAAGGCTGGGAAAAGACACTTTTTTATTGATGTAGGAAAGTAAAAGATAATGGTTGGCGGATGAACGATTATGAGAACCTCAAGTGTTTATGTTTGATGATGACCATTATGAAGAAGAGATGGTGAGTGGAGTGGAGATGTGGGGGGTTCGAATTTAATGGTTGGAGTTCTACTTGACACCCAAAGGCTAGTATGGCGATGATTGGCCTAAAGCACAGCAATCTTTTAGTCAAACTTGTACCATTTTAGGTAAGGTTTGCACCTTTGTTGTTGACCTGGGGAGTTGTGATAATTTGATATCTGAAGAGGCGGTTCAGAAACTGAGGTTGAAAACAGAGAATCGTCCCAAACCTTACAAGTTACAGTGGCTTAAAAAAGGTGGTGAGGTAACTGTTTCCAAGCGTGTCCTTGTTGCTTTGTGGGAACAACCTACAAATATAATGTTTGGTACGATGTAGTACCCATGGATGCTTGTCACTTATTGTTGGGTAGACCTTGGGAGTATGATCGCAACACGACACATAACGGGAGAGCTAATACTTATAGTTTCCTGTTTGATGGTGTGAAGATAACTTTGATGCCGAATAAGCCCAAAGAGTTAGTCAACAAGGCCACTGGTACTTTACTAACACTTTCACAGTTTCAGGACGAATTATAGATGGGCGATGATGTTTTTGTGCTAATAGGGAAGGAAGTAGCTAAGGATAGCAAAATTCCCAAGGCTATGATTACTTTACTTGAGGAATTTTTTGATGTTTTCCCTAATGAGTTGCCTGATGGATTACCACCTTTGCGTGACATCCAACACCATATTGATTTAGAGCCTGGTTCATAATTGCCTAACAGGCCACATTATAGAATCAGCTCAGGAGAGCATGAGGAGTTGCGTAGGCAGGTTGAAGGATTGGTTTCTAAGGGTCACGTTCATGAAAGCATGAGCCCATGTGTTGTTCCTGCCCTATTGACTCCAAAAAAGGATGGATCATGGCGTATGTGTGTTGACAGTCGAGCCATCAACAAGATTACTGTGAGGTACAGGTTTCCTATCCCTCGCCTTGATGATTTGCTTGACCAAATTAGTGGTGTTACTATCTTTACGAAATTAGACTTGAAGAGTGGGTATTACCAGATTCGCCTTAGACCTGGTTATGAGTGGAAAACAGCCTTCAAGACATATTAGGATCGTATGAGTGGTTAGTGATGCCTTTTAGTTTATCAAACGCACCTAGCACATTTATGCGTGTGATGAATCAATTGCTTAGACCTTTTATTGGGAAGTTTGTGGTTGTTTATTTTGATGATATTCTCATTTATAGTGCTTCTTTCAGTGAGCATGTCACCCATGTGAGGTAGGTCTTGACCTTACTTCGCAAGGATAGTTTTTATGCAGCCATGAAGAAATGTGTGTTCATGACCCCTAAGGTTTTGTTTTTGGGGTATGTTGTTTCTGGTGAAAGGATACAGGTGGACGAGTCTAAGGTAGCGGCTGTTCAAGAGTGGCCAACCCCAACTACCATTACTGAAGTTCGAAGTTTTCATGGCCTTGCTTCTTTTTATAGGCGGTTCATCCCGAATTTTAGTTCCATTATGGCCCCTTTGACAGATTGCATGAAGGGAAAGTCATTTGTATGGATGGAGGAGGCAGAATTAGCTTTTCAGGTTATCAAAGAAAAGCTTACTACAGCACCAATCTTGGTATTGCCTGACTTTTCTAAAGTTTTTGAACTTCATACGGATTCCTCAAAGGTTGCAATTGGGGGTGTTCTTAGTCAAGGTGGTCGGCCTGTTGCTTATTTTAGTGAGAAATTGACAGAGCTAAATTCTAGGTACACCACTTATGACCTGGAGTTTTATGCGGTGGTCCAAGCTGTAAAGCATTAGCGCCACT
The DNA here is from genome assembly GCA_026074375.1 of Tanacetum coccineum. Lineage (NCBI taxonomy): Eukaryota > Viridiplantae > Streptophyta > Magnoliopsida > Asterales > Asteraceae > Tanacetum > Tanacetum coccineum. Next base: position 8,601 of record BQNB010025768.1, read on the forward strand.
ACCTATTTCATAAGGAATTTGTTTTGTTCACTGACCATTATACTTTAAGGCATATTCGCACTCAAGATAAGGTGTCACATAAGCATAGGCGTTGGTTGGCATTTCTTGAGAAGTTTACTTTTGTGATCAAACACAAGACTGATGTTTCTAATCGGGTTTCTGATGCCTTAAGTAGGAGGAGTAATCTGCTTGTTTCTATGCAAGTTGATGTGCCAGGGCTGGATGTTATTCGTGAGCAGTTAACTTTGGACCCATACTTTTCTAATGTTTTGCAGAGAGTGCAATCAGGGCAAAAACCAGATTTTAATATTCATGATGGTTTTCTTTTCAAAGGTAATCAACTGTGTATTCCTAATACCAGTCTTCGCTTGAAAATTATTAAGGAGTTACATGGTGAAGGGCATGTTGGTCGCGATCGCACTTTACAGTTGGTGCAGGCTTCTTATTTCTTGTTGTGAATTCGAGGGCGAATTTTGACTACCCAGGGGGGAATGATGCAGGCCCAAGTATTGAAGAACGTGCCTTTTTGTTTCTGGGGGCCCAAGATCGTGTGAAGAAAAGCCCTTTATTCAAAAGGGCTTAACTTGGTCTCAGATAATCCGTTTCAGGCCCACGACCAGCCGTTTCGAAGCTTGGAACGAGGAGAACGTTGTGGTAACCAAACATAATGAGGTTACAGGAGTTTCAAGCCTTGAATCATTATATTTTGGGAGTTATTTACATTTTCATGTTTTTTCGAGAATTTTGGACTTTTGTTTTTAGCATAACTTTTGGCCTGTTTATCTTTTAAGACCCGTTTCAGTTTTGCTTTCCTATTTAATAACTATATTGTAACCCTAGCTATTCAGTTCAAGAAATATAAAAAGTACAATTTTGGTCGTTTGCTAAATTTATCCTAACAATTGGTATTCGTGTGAATCAACGATTGTTGGAAGAATCGATCCTAGTATTCGTGTGAATCAACAGGGTCGATTTGTGTTATCTCGTTTCGTTACACTACATCAGTTGGTATTAGAGCCGAAGTTCTTGTTAAGATGCCTCCAAGGAGAAGTAGGCCTCTTACTGAAGCTTATGAGAAAGAATTTGAGCAGCGTGTTATGGTAAGAATGGAGGAGCGATTAGATCATTTGTTGATCAATTGGCTGATCGAATGAATGACATGATGAATCTAAGAAGACGTAGGGATCGTAACAGTCAGGGAAGTAAAGGTGAAGAGTCAGAAAACCCGTTCTTTGATGGTGACGGTACATCTTCTGATGAGCAACCGGATCGACCAAGATGAAATCAAATAGAGGATAATAGGCATTGGGAATCCAGAATGAGGGTCAATATTCCTGAGTTTGATGGGAATACTTAGAACCCCGAGGTATTTATTGATTGGCTTGTCGCGGTTGAAGAGGTGTTTGAATTCAAAGATATTCCTGAAAACAAAAGGGTTTCATTGATCACTACCAAGCTACGTGGTAGGGCATCCGCATGGTGGCAGCAATTGAAACTGACTAGAGAGAGGGTTGGAAAGCCAAGATTCACCAGTTGGAGGAAGATGAAGAAGTTATTGGGGGAAAACTTTATTCCTCATAACTACCAACGGTTGATGTACCAGCGGTTACAAAATCTGAAACAGGGAACCAAGTCTGTTGAAGATTACACAACCGAATTTTATCAACTAATTTCAAGGAATGATATTCAAGAGACTAATGATCAACTTGTCTCTCGTTACATTGGTGGTCTAAGAGTCCAGATCATGGATTCTGTTAATATGTTTGATCCGGTGACACTTTCTGATGCATATCAACGTGCGTTAGCTTTTGAAAAACAGAACCGATGGGTGGGAAGTTCGTCCTCTCCTGCCATAACAGGTGGTATTTGTAGTTTGGGTAATGTGACTTGTCGGTTTGTTCCCAATCAGACAAAAGTGGGTGGTGGTAATACTAGACCAGTTTCTAAGGGGGTTGGAAGTAGTGGTTTGAAATGCTTTAACTGTGGTGAACCTGGTCATCGACAATCGAAGTGTAAGAAGGCTGGGAAAAGACACTTATTTATTGATGAGGAATGGGAAGATAATGGTGTGGCGGATGACGATTATGAAGAACCTCCAGTGTTTGATGATGACCAATATGAAGAAGATATTGTGAGTGGAGATGTGGGGGTGAATTTGATTGTTAGGCGTTCTTACTTGACACCAAAGGCTGCTGGCGATAATTGGCTCAAGCACGGCATCTTTCAGTCAACTAGTACCATTTTAGGTAAGGTTTGCACCTTTGTTGTTGACCCGGGGAGTTGTGATAATTTGATATCTGAAGAGGTGGTTCAGAAACTAAGGTTGAAAACAGAGAATCGCCCCAAACCTTACAAGTTATAGTGGCTTAAAAAAGGTGGTGAGGTAACTGTTTCCAAGCGTGTCCTTGTTGCTTTTTCTGTGGGAACAACCTACAAAGATAATGTTTGGTGTGATGTGGTACCCATGGATGCTTGTCACTTATTGTTGGGTAGACCTTGAGAGTATGATCGCAACACGACACATAACGGGAGAGCTAATACTTATAGTTTCCTGTTTGATGGTGTGAAGATAACTTTGATGCCGAATAAGCCTAAAGAGTTAGTCAACAAGGCCACTGGTACTTTACTAACACTTTCACAGTTTCAGGACGAATTAGAGATGGGCGATGATGTTTTTGTGCTAATAGGGAAGGAAGTAGCTAAGGATAGCGAAATTGACGAGGCTATGATACCTTTACTTGAGGAATTTTTTGATGTTTTTCCTGATAAGTTGCCTCATGGATTACCACCTTTGCGTGACATCCAACACCATATTGATTTAGAGCCTGGTTCACAATTGCCTAACAGACCACATTATAGAATGAGCCCAGGAGAGCATGAGGAGTTGCGTAGGCAGGTTGAAGAATTGGTTTCTAAGGGTCACGTTTGTGAAAGCATGAGCCCATGTGCTGTTCCTGCCCTATTGACTCTAAAGAAGGATGGATCATGGCGTATGTGTGTTGACAGTCGAGCCATCAACAAGAATACTGTGAGGTACAGGTTTCCTATCCCTCGCCTTGATGGTTTACTTGACTAAATTAGTGGTGCTACTATCTTCACAAAATTGGACTTGAAGAGTGGGTATTACCATATTCGCCTTAGACCTGGTTATAAGTGGAAAACAGCCTTCAAGATGCGTGAAGGATTGTATGAGTGGTTAGTGATGCCTTTTGGTTTATCAAACGCACCTAGCACATTTATGCGTGTGATGAATCAATTGCTTAGACCTTTTATTGGGAAGTTTGTGGTTGTTTATTTTGATGATATTCTCATTTATGATGCTTCTTTCAGTGAGCATGTCACCCATGTGAGGCAGGTCTTGACCTTACTTCGCAAGGATAGTTTTTATGCAGCAACGAAGAAATGTGTGTTCATGACCCCTAAGGTTTTGTTTTTGGGGTATGTTGTTTCTGGTGAAGGGATACAGGTGGACGAGTCTAAGGTAGCGGCTGTTTAAGAGTGGCCAACCCCAACTACCATTACTGAAGTTCGAAGTTTTCATGGCCTTGCTTTTTTTTATAGGCGGTTCATCCCGGATTTTAGTTCCATTATGGCCCCTTTGACAGATTGCATGAAGGGAAAGTTATTTGTATGGACGGAGGAGGCAGAGTCAGCTTTTCAGGTTGTCAAAGAAAAGCTTACTACAGCACCAATCTTGGTATTGCCTGACTTTTCTAAAGTTTTTGAACTTCATGCGGATGCCTCGAAGGTTGCAATTGGGGGTGTTCTTAGTCAAGGTGGTCGGCTTGTTGCTTATTTTAGTGAGAAATTGACAGAGCCAAAGTCTAGGTACACCACTTATGACCTGGAGTTTTATGCGGTGGTCCAAGCTGTAAAGTATTAGCGCCACTACCAATTTCATAAGGAGTTTGTTTTGTTCACTGACCATGATTCTTTAAGGCGTATTGGCACTCAAGATAAGGTGTCACATAAGCATGGGCCTTGGTTGGAATTTCTTGAGAAATTTACTTTTGTGGTCAAACACAAGACTGATGTTTCTAATCGGCTGCTGATGCCTTAAGTAGGAGGAGTAATCTGCTTGTTTCTATGCAAGTTGATGTGCCAGGGCTGGATGTTATTCGTGAGCAGTTAACTTTGGACCCATACTTTTCTAATGTTTTGCAGGGAGTGCAATCAGGGCAAAAACCAGATTTAAATATTCATGATGGTTTTCTTTTCAAAGGTAATCAACTGTGTATTCCTAATACTAGTCTTCGCTTGAAAATTATTAAGGAGTTACATGGTGAAGGGCATGTTGGTCGCGATCGCACTTTACAGTTGTTACAGGCTTCTTATTTCTTGTTGTGAATTCGAGGGCGAATTTTGTCTACCCAGGGGGGAATGATGTAGGCCCAAGTATTGAAGAACGGGCCATTTTGTTTTTGGAGGCCCAAGATCGTGTGAAGAAAAGCCCTTTATTCAAAAGGGCATAACTTGGGCTCAGATAATCCGTTTCAGGCCCACGGCCAGCCATTTCGAAGCTTGGAACGAGGAGAACGCCATGGTAACTAAAAATAAATAGGTTACAGGATTTTCGAGCCTTGAATCATTATATTTTGGGAGTTATTTACACTTTCATGTTTTTTCGAGAATTTTGGACTTTTGTTTTTAGCATAACTTTCGGCCCGTTTGTCTTTTAAGGCCCGTTTCAGTTTTGCTTTTCTATTTAATAACTATATTGTAACCCTATCTATTCAGTTCAAGAAATATAAAAAGTCCATTTTTGGCCGTTTGCTAAATTTATCCTAATAATCGGTATTCGTGTGAATCAACGATTGTTGGAAGAATCAATCCTGGTATTCGTGTGAATCAACATGGTCGATTTGTGTTATCTCGTTTTGTTACACTACATCAGTTGGTATCAGAGTCGAAGTTCTTGTTAAGATGCCTCCAAGGAGAAGTAGGCCTCTTACTGAAGCTTATGAGCAAGAATTTTTTGCAGCGTGTTATGGTAAGAATGGAGGAGTGATTAGATCAGTTTGTTGATCAATTGGCTGATCGAATGAATGACATGATGAATCCAAGAAGACGTAGGGATCGTAACAGTCGGGGAAGTGAAGGTGAAGAGTCAGAAAACCTGTTCTTTGATTGGTGACGGTACATCTTCTGATGAGCAACCGGATCGACCAAGACGAAATCAAAGGGAGGATAATAGGCGTTGGGAATCTGGAATGAGGGTTAATATTCCTGAGTTTGATGGGAATACTTTGAACCCCGAGGGATTTATTGATTGGCTTGTCGCGGTTAAAGAGGTGTTTGAATTTAAAGATGTTCCTGAAAACAAAAGGGTTTCATTGATCGCTACCAAGCTACGTGGTAGGGCATCCGCATGGTGGCAGCAATTGAAACTGACTAGAGAGAGGGTTGGAAAGCCAAGAGTTACCAGTTGGAGGAAGATGAAGAAGTTATTGAGGGAAAACTTTATTCCTCATAACTACCGATGGTTGATGTACCATCGGTTACAAAATCTGAAACAGGGAACCAAGTCTGTTGAAGATTACACAACCGAATTTTATCAACTATTTGCAAGGAATGATATTCAAGAGACTAATGATCAACTTGTCTCTCGTTACATTGGTGGTCTAAGAGTCCAGATCATGGATTCAGTTAATATGTTTGATCCGGTGACACTTTCTGATGCATATCAACATGCGTTAGCTTTTGAAATACAGAACCGATGGGTGAGAAGTTCGTCCTCTCCTGCAATAACAGGTGGTAGTTCTGGTTTGGGTAATGTGACTTCTCGGTTTGTTCCCAATCAGACAAAAGTGGGTGGTGGTAATACTGGACCAGTTTCTAAGGGGGTTGGAAGTAGTGGTTTGAAATGCTTTAACTGTGGTGAACATGGTCATCGACAATCGGAGTGTAAGAAGGCTGGGAAAAGACACTTATTTATTGATGAGGAATGTAAAGATAATGGTGTGGCGGATGACGATTATGAAGAACCTCCAGTGTTTGATGATGACCATTATGAAGAAGAGATTGTGAGTGGAGATGTGGGGGTGAATTTAATGGTTAGGCGTTCTTACTTGACACCAAAGGCTGATGGCGATGATTGGCTCAAGCACCGCATCTTTTAGTCAACTTGTACCATTTTAGGTAAGGTTTGCACCTTTGTTGTTGACCTGGGGAGTTGTGATAATTTGATATCTGAAGAGGCGGTTCAGAAACTGGGGTTGAAAACAGAGAATCGTCCCAAACCTTACAAGTTACAGTGGCTTAAAAAAGGTGGTGAGGTAACTGTTTCCAAGCGTGTCCTTGTTGCTTTTTCTGTGGGAACAACCTACAAATATAATGTTTGGTGTGATGTGGTACCCATGGATGCTTGTCACTTATTGTTGGGTAGACCTTGGGAGTATGATCGCAACACGACACATAACGGGAGAGCTAATACTTATAGTTTCCTGTTTGTTGGTGTGAAGATAACTTTGATGTCGAATAAGCCCAAAGAGTTAGTCAACAAGGCCACTGGTACTTTACTAACACTTTCACAGTTTCAGGACGAATTAGAGATGGGCGATGATGTTTTTGTGCTAATAGGGAAGGAAGTAGCTAAGGATAGCGAAATTCACGAGGCTATGATTCCTTTACTTGAGGAATTTTTTGATGTTTTCCCTGATGAGTTGCCTGATTGATTACCACCTTTGCGTGACATCCAACATCATATTGATTTAGAGCCTGGTTCATAATTGCCTAACAGACCACATTATAGAATGAGCCCAGTAGAGCATGAGGAGTTGCGTAGGCAGGTTGAAGAATTGGTTTCTAAGGGTCACGTTCGTGAAAGCATGAGCACATGTGCTGTTCCTGCCCTATTGACTCTAAAGAAGGACGGATCATGGCGTATGTGTGTTGACAGTCGAGCCATCACCAAGATTACTGTGAGGTACAGGTTTCCTATCCCTCGCCTTGATGATTTGCTTGACCAAATTAGTGGTGCTACTATCTTCACAAACTTGGACTTGAAGAGTGGGTATTACCATATTCGCCTTAGATCTGGTTATGAGTGGAAAACAGCCTTCAAGACGCGTGAAGCATTGTATGAGTGGTTAGTAATGCCTTTTGGTTTATCAAACGCACCTAGCACATCTATGCGAGTGATGAATCTATTGCTTAGACCTTTTATTAGGAAGTTTGTGGTTGTTTATTTTGATGATATTCTCATTTATAGTGCTTCTTTCAGTGAGCATGTCACCCATGTGAGGCAGATCTTGACCTTACTTCGCATGGATAGTTTTTATGCAGCCATGAAGAAATGTGTGTTCATGACCCCTAAGGTTTTGTTTTTGGGGTATGTTGTTTTTGGGGTACAGGTGGACGAGTCTAAGGTTGCGGTTGTTCAAGAGTGGCCAACCCCAACTACCATTACTGAAGTTCAAAGTTTTCATGGCATTGCTTCTTTTTATAGGCGGTTCATCCGAATTTTAGTTCCTTTATGGCCCCTTTGACAGATTGCATGAAGGGAAAGTCATTTGTGTGGACAGAGAAGGCAGAGTCAGCTTTTCAGGTTGTCAAAGAAAAGCTTACTACAGCACCAATCTTGGTATTGCCTGACTTTTCTAAAGTTTTTGAACTTCATATGGATGCCTCGAAGGTTGCAATTGGGGGTGTTCTTAGTCAAGGTGATCGGCCTGTTGCTTATTTTAGTGAGAAATTGACAGAGCCAAATTCTAGGTACACCACTTATAACCTGGAGTTTTATGCGGTGGTCCAAGCTGTAAAGCATTAGCGCCACTACCTATTTCATAAGGAGTTTGTTTTTTTCACTGACCATGATTCTTTAAGGCATATTCGCACTCAAGATAAGGTGTCACATAAGCATGGGCGTTGGTTGGCATTTCTTGAGAAGTTTACTTTTGTGGTCAAATACAAGACTGATGTTTCTAATCGGGCTGTTGATGCCTTAAGTAGGAGGAGTAATCTGCTTGTTTCTATGCAAGTTGATGTGCCAGGGCTGGATGTTATTCGTGAGCAGTTAACTTTGGACCCATTCTTTTCTAATGTTTTGCAGGGAGTGCAATCAGGGCAAAAACCTGATTTTAATATTCATGATAGTTTTCTTTTCAAAGGGAATCAACTATGTATTCCTAATACCAGTCTTCGCTTGAAAATTATTAAGGAGTTACATGGTGAATGGCATGTTGGTCGCGATCGCACTTTACAGTTGGTGCAGGCTTCTTATTTCTTGTTGTGAATTCGAGGGCGAATTTTGTCTACCCAGGGGGGAATGATGCAGGCCCAAGTATTGAAGAACGGGCCATTTTGTTTCTGTAGGCCCAAGATCGTGTGAAGAAAAGCCCTTTATTCAAAAGGGCATAACTTGGGCTCAGATAGTCTGTTTCAGGCCCACGACGAGCCGTTTCGAAGCTTGGAATGAGGAGAACGCCGTGGTAACCAAACATAATTGGGTTACGGGAGTTTCGAGCCTTGAATCATTATATTTTAGGAGTTATTTACATTTTCGTGTTTTTCGAGAATTTTGGACTTTTGTTTTTAGCATAACTTTCGGCCCGTTTGTCTTTTAAGGCCCGTTTCAGTTTTGCTTTCCTATTTAATAACTGTATTGTAACCCTATCTATTCAGTTCAAGAAATATAAAAAGTCCAATTTTGGTCGTTTGCTAAATTTATCCTAATAATCAGTATTCGTGTGAATCAACGATTGTTAGAAGAATCAATTCTGGTATTTATGTGAATCAACAGGGTCGATTTGTGTTATCTTATTTTGTTACACTACATCAGTTGGTATCAGAGACGAAGTTCTTGTTAAGATGCCTCCAAGGAGAAATAGGCCTCTTACTGAAGCTTATGAGCAAGAATTTGAGCTGCGTGTTATGGCAAGAATGTAGGAGCGATTAGATCATTTGTTGATCAATTGGCTTATCGAATGAATGACATGATGAATCCAAGAAGACGTAGGGATCGTAACAGTCGGGGAAGTGAAGGTGAAGAGTCAGAAAACCCGTTCTTTGATGGTGACGGTACATCTTCTGATGAGCAACCGGATCGACCAAGACGAAATCAAAGGGAGGATAATAGGCGTTGGGAATCTGGAATGAGGGTCAATATTCCTGAGTTTGATGGGAATACTTTGAACCCCGAGGGTTTCATTGATTGGCTTGTCGCAGTTGAAGAGGTGTTTGAATTCAAAGATGTTCCTGAAAGAAAAAGGGTTTCATTGATCGCTACCAAGCTACGTGGTAGGGCATCCGCATAGTGGCAGCAATTGAAACTGACTAGAGAGAGGGTTAGAAAGCCAAGAGTCACCATTTGGAGGATATTGAAGAAGTTATTGAGGGAAAACTTTATTCCTCATAACTACCAACAGTTGATGTACCAGCGGTTACAAAATCTAAATCAGGGAACCAAGTCTGTTGAAGATTACATAACCGAATTTTATCAACTAATTGCAAGGAATGATATTCAAGAGACTAATGATCAACTTGTCTCACGTTACATTGGTGGTTTAAGAGTCCAGATCATGGATTCTGTTAATATGTTTGATCCGGTGACACTTTCTGATGCATATCAACGTGCATTAGCTTTTGAAAAACAAAAACCGACGGGTGAGAAGTTCGTCCTCTCCTACCATAACAGGTGGTAGTTCTGGTTTGGGTAATGTGACTTCTCGGTTTGTTCCCAATCAGACAAAAGTGGGTGGTGGTAATATTGGACCAGTTTCTAAGGGGATTGGAAGTAGTGGTTTGAAATGCTTTAACTGTAGTGAACCTGGTCATCGACAATCGGAGTGTAAGAAGGCTCGGAAAAGACACTTATTTATTGATGAGGAATGGGAATATAATGGTGTGGCGGATGACGATTATGAAGAACCTCCAGTGTTTGATGTTGACCAATATGAAGAAGAGATTGTGAGTGGAGATGTGGGGGTGAATTTGATGGTTAGGCGTTCTTACTTGACACCAAAGGCTGCTGGCGATGATTAGCTCAAGCACGGCATCTTTCAGTCAACTTGTACCATTTTAGGTAAAGCGTGTCCTAGTTGCTTTTTCCGTAGGAACAACCTACAAAGATAATGTTTGGTGTGATGTGGTACCCATGGATGCTTGTCACTTATTGTTGGGTAGACCTTTGGAGTATGATCGCAACACGATACATAACGAGAGAGTTAATACTTATAGTTTCCTGTTTGATGGTGTGAAGATAATTTTGATGCCGAATAAGCCCAAAGAGTTAGTCAACAAGGCCACTGGTACTTTACTAACACTTTCACAGTTTCAGGACGAATTATAGATGGGCGATGATGTTTTTGTGCTAATAGGGAAGGAAGTAGCTAAGGATAGCGAAATTCCCGAGGCTATGATTCCTTTAATTGAGGAATTTTTTGATGTTTTCCCTGATGAGTTGCCTGATGGATTACCACCTTTGCGTGACATCCAACACCATATTGATTTAGAGCCTGGTTCACAATTGCCTAACAGGCCACATTATAAAATGAGCCCAGGAGAGCATGAGGAGTTGCGTAGGCAGGTTGAAGAAATGGTTTCTAAGGATCACGTTCGTGAAAGCATGAGCCCATGTGCTGTTCCTGCCCTATTGACTCCAAAGAAGGATGGATCATGGCGTATGTGTGTTGACAGTCGAGCCATCAACAAGATTACTATGAGGTACAGGTTTCCTATCGCTCTCCTTGATGATTTGCTTGACCAAATTAGTGGCGCTACTATCTTCACAAAATTGGACTTGAAGAGTGGGTATTACCATATTCGCCTTAGATCTGGTTATGAGTGGAAAACAGCCTTCAAGACGCGTGAAGGATTGTATGAGTGGTTGGTAATGCCACTTAGTTTATCAAACGCACCTAGCACATCTATGCGTATGATGAATCAATTGCTTAGACCTTTTATTAGGAAGTTTGTGGTTATTTATTTTGATGATATTCTCATTTATAGTGCTTCTTTCAGTGAGCATGTCACCCATGTGAGGCAGATCTTGACCTTACTTTGCATGGATAGTTTTTATGCAGCCACGAAGAAATGTGTGTTCATGACCCCTAAGGTTTTATTTTTGGGGTATGTTGTTTTTGGTGAAGGAATACAGGTGAACGAGTCTAAGGTTGCGGCTGTTCAAGAGTGGCCAACCCTAACTACCATAACTAAAGTTCGAAGTTTTCATGACCTTGCTTCTTTTTATAGGCGGTTCATCCCGAATTTTAGTTCCATTATGGCCCCTTTGACAGATTGCATGAAGGGAAAGTCATTTGTGTGGACGGAGGAGGCAGAGTCAGCTTTTTAGGTTGTCAAAGAAAAGCTTACTACAGCACCAATCTTGGTATTGCCTGACTTTTCTAAAGTTTTTGAACTTCATACGGAGGCCTCGAAGGTTGCAATTGGGGGTGTTCTTAGTCAAGGTGGTCGGCCTGTGGCTTATTTTAGTGAGAAATTGACGGAGCCAAATTCTAGGTACACCACTTATGACCTGGAGTTTTATGCGGTGGTCCAAGCTGTAAAGCATTAGCGCCACTACCTATTTTATAAGGAGATTGTTTTGTTCACTGACCATGATTCTTTAAGGCATATTCGCACTCAAGATAAGGTGTCACAAAAGAATGGGCGTTGGTTGGCATTTCTTGAGAAGTTTACTTTAGTGGTCAAACACAAGACTGATGTTTCTAATTGGGCTGTTGATGCCTTAAGTAGGAGGAGTAATTTGCTTGTTTCTATGCAAGTTGATGTGTCAGGGCTAGATGTTATTCTTGAGCAGTTAACTTTGGACCCATACTTTTCTAATGTTTTGCAGGGAGTGCAATCAGGGCAAAAACTAGATTTTAAAATTCATGATGGTTTTCTTTTCAAAGGAATCAACTATGTATTCCTAATACCAGTCTTCGCTTGAAAATTATTAAGGAGTTACATGGTGAAGGGCATGTTGGTCGCGATCGCACTTTACAGTTGGTGCAGGCTTCTTATTTCTGGCCCACTATGAGGAAAGAAGTGGATCGTTATGTCAAGAGGTGTCGTATATGCCAAGTTTCAAAGGGGACAGCTACTAATGCAGGTCTCTATATGCCTTTGCCAGTTCCTTTGCAGCCATGGGTTGATATCAGCATGGATTTTGTGTTGGGGTTACCTCGTACTCAAAGGGGTAATGATTCAATCTTTGTTGTTGTTGATCGTTTTTCTAAGATGGTGCACTTTATTCCTTGCAAGAAGACGACAGATGCAGTTAATGTGGCCCAACTTTTCTTTAGGGATGTGTATCGTTTACATGGTTTACCTTCATCTATTGTTTCTGATCGAGACACTCGGTTTCTGAGTCACTTTTGGCGTAGCTTGTGGAAGATGGTGAACACTCAACTCAATTTTAGTAGTGCTTATCACCCTCAAACTGATGGGCAAACTGAAGTTGTTAACCGATCACTTGGTAATCTGTTAAGGTGTTTGGTGGGTGATCATGTGAAAGCATGGGATCAGAAGTTATGCCAGGCTGAGTTTGCTCATAATCATGCTATCAATCGAAGCACCGGGTTTAGTCCATTTCAGGTGGTTTATTCTGCTCAACCACGTGGACCTCTTGATTTAATGACTCTCCCTGTTTCTGGTTCTGTTCCCAAGAAAGTGCAGGATTTCGTTGAAGGGTTGCATGAAGTTCATAAAGCTGTTCGTGATAACTTGGTTCGAGCTAATTCCAAGTACAAGCAGGATGCAGATCAAAAGCGGCGACAAGTAGATTTTGAAGTGGGTGACTTTGTGTGGGCTATTTTAACTAAGGACCGTTTCCCAGTAGGTGAGTATAATAAATTATCAGCTAAGAAGATTGGCCCGCTAGAAATTGTCGAGAAAATTAACTCCAATGCTTACCGTTTGAAGTTACCAAGCCATATTCGTTGTTCTGATGTCTTTAATGTGAAGCACTTGTTGCCTTATCACGGTGATTCATCTGATGATGATCCTGTTGTGAATTCGAGGGCGAATTTTGTCTATCCAGGGGAGAATGATGCAGGCCCAAGTATTGAAGAACGGGCTATTTTATTTCTGGAAGCCCAAGATCGTGTGAAGAAAGGCCCTTTTTTTAAAAGGTCATAACTTGGGCTCAGATGATCCGTTTCAGGCCCAAGACCAGCCGTTTCGAAGCTTGGAACGAGGAGATCGCCGTGGTAACCAAACATAGTTGGGTTACGGGAGTTTCGAGCCTTGAATCATCATATTTTAGGAGTTATTTACATTTTCGTGTTTTTTTTAGAATTTGGAACTTTTGTTTTTGGCATAACTTTCGGCCCGTTTGTCTTTTAGGGCCCGTTTCAGTTTCATTTTCCTATTTAAGTATTGTACTAAGCATCTGGCTATTCAGTTCCAAAATATATGAAAAGTTTATTTTTGGCAGTTTGTCAAGAATTTGCCTAACTATCGGTATTCCTCTCGAATCAACGATAATTAGAAGAATTGTTTCTGGGTATTCGTAGAATCAACAGATCCAATTAGTTATCCCGTTTAACACACTACATCAGTTTTGTGGATGCAAATTATGCTAAAGACCCTAACAAGGGTAGGTCGATAACCGGGTACGTGTTTTTGGTACATGGCTGTGTTGTGAGTTGGAAAGCAACTCTGCAGTAGGTTGTTGCATTATCTACTACAAAGGCAGAGTATATGGCACTTACGAAAGCTATTAAGGAAAGCATTTGGCTTAAAGGACTACTAATCGAGCTGGGAGTAAACCTAAGGCAGTGGTTATAAATTGTGATAATCAAAGTGCAATTCATCTCTCAAGAAATGCAATGTTTCATGAGAGGACGAAGCATATCAATGTAAGGTATCACTTCATCAGGAGATCGTGGAATCTAAAGAGATTGAAGTGACAAAGATAGGCACGAAGGATAATGCAGCTGACGCATTTACAAAGGTGGTTCCAGGTCCGAAGTTCAAGTATTGCATGGAGATACTTGATGTAAAAATTAACTAGTCTAGTCACTAAGGTGGAAATTGTTAGTTGATAAGTGTAGAATACACATATCTATTTATGCTTAAAAAAGGCCCAAATAAACTCAAAACGGATCAAAAATGGCAAAAATGT
>BQNB010025768.1:23080-59287 GCA_026074375.1 Tanacetum coccineum
ATTAAGCTTAAACACCTAAGATAAAGTTAGCTTAATGTCCCCAACCCATGTCATCACCATTATGACCCATTTTGACGTTTACCCAAACACCCCTTTAAATAAGTAAAAGCCGTTTTTACTTGAGTTAATTTAAAGTAAATTAAGGGTAAATGATATTAATACTAGTGTGATTATTAAGTAACAAGAAAAACACAATTTTCTTCACAATTTAAACACGAATTCAAGAGTTGACAATTGGAAAATTAAGAAACTTAAGATAGACTTTAAACTTGAATTAATTTGCTTGAAAATAACAATATTACACTAAAAAGTAAGCTGAAAGCTTAAGTTACAATTTTGATTAAAAGTTAAGTAAAAAAAACGCTAAGTTAAACTAGTGTGTTTTCGGCTTGTCTTTTCTTGAATTTATATAAGCCTCAAGTCTTCACAGCTTCTCCCTTTGTGTTTGTTGTGTGTGTACAAAGCCCCAGCATCAACTCTAGCCATTGATTGGTCCTTGTGCTTCTTTTTAATCAATCCCCACCATTGATGGTGCTTCGGGCTTGGTGAGATTGCCAAGGTGGCATTTTAAACAGGGAAAGGGGTGTGGGTTTAGGATTGGACTGGGTAAAGGAAGGGTTGGGTAAAAGAATGGGGTGGTATCTCGTGATGGTGAGGGGTTCAAGGGAGTTGGCGGGAAAGGGTAGAGAGGGTGAACGTTTATTGGCTCACAGGTTTTTAAAAGGTTTCAAATACCCAAAAAGAACCCCTCATGTTTCACTAACTTGCCACTCTTTTCTTTCTTTTCTTTTTAGTTATAAGGAAGTTCGAAAGTAGTCACAAACAACCCTTGTGTTTTATTAGAACAAAGATATAAAAAGTTTTGACAATGACAGTTTCAGCCCTTGGTGTTTTTAAGGGAACTTAAGTTTGTAAAATTGCAAAATCAGTCCCTCTCTTTGTTTAAAACATTTTTTCTTTTTACAAACCCTTTTTAAACTTGACAATTTCAGTCCCTGAGGTTTTATAAAAAATTGTTTTGGGCCAGGGTCTGGGCTTGGGTTATGTATTGGGCCCAACTGGGTGTGTTTGGGCCCAATAAGGTTTAGGCTTATGTTATTGGGCTTTTTAAGGCCCAATAAGGTTTGGGTGGGTTTTGTGTGTACAATGGCTGAGATTGGCTTTTGTCAAATGCACACAAATGGGCTGCTGTAATTGATTGAGGGCCCATTTGGTCTTCACAGTCTTCATAGTCTTTATTAATATACTATTGGGCTTTCCCGGCCCATCAGATGGGTTGAGATTGCATCCAATAGTATTCTTCAATTACGGCTCTGGTTTTGACTGTTAATTTGTTGAGTTGACTTTGACTTTGACTTTTCTGGTCTTTGGCTTTGATTTAGCTTTGTCCTTCACAGCTTTTCCATTCCGTGCCTGGTTTTGTCGTTTGGCTTTGATTTTTCGTTAATTAAAATGTCACACATTGTTCATGTCGAATTCGTTTCACAAAAACCTAAATCACGCCTCTATTATTATATAGATGGTAATATTTTCCTACCACATGTATGCTACCATCTTTATGACAACCGCGTACCTCGTTGTGTGATTGTTCTAAGAACATTCGCAATACTCGAGAAGAGCTACATAACTTCGCGGATGAAGTTCACCGGCTCATTGCTCCCATCATTATTTATCTTCACCTATTCTTTTTATTTCACCTATTCTTTTTATATCCGGATGAGCACGAATTGGAAAGGAAGGGAAAACACACATCTTCACATATATCCTTTAACCAAACACTCTCAAGAACTCACATATGAGATTCTTATTCACTAGAAACCACAAGATACACTTCTACCATACACTCAAACCTCATAACCATTATTCACTCTTGTTAGTGATCACTAGTTCTAGTACATCCCCAAATCACCAATGTGAAATGAAAAACCGAGTCATCCTTACTACTATCAACCTCGAGTCATCCACCTTGTCATCTTCACAAGAAGATTCACCATGTAACCATTCCCCTCAAGTGAATTTCGTAATGAAATGCGTCTCATCAAATCATTTCCACTTTTTAAAGTGAAGAACACAAAGAAGATATTCAATCTTTAAAGTGTTGTTGAGTCATCACAATATCGTGTCTTTCATTGGTCCATTTCCGTTTTTTGGCAAGTGAAATACACAAAGATGATATTCAACCTTCAAGTGTTGTTGAGTCATCACAATGCTCCACCATTTTCACATTTTCACCTTTGTTCATCAACATTAACAACCATCTCAAGAAAACAATCACCCCAATCAAGAATTACCAAACCCTTACATTAAGGACACTCCCACATCACCACAAGTTGCCTCACATCCTCCATTTCCCATCTCACCCATCAATTCATATGTTACTCACACTTAATCTCCACCTCAAAGTGACAACCAAATTCAACACACACCACCTCCATCTCTCCCAACAACAAAACAACATTCCCTCATCACTTTACTCTCCAAACCTACTAAACACCCAACAAACATATAGTCAACACCTTCCCTTTCTATTTACGCTCATCCTTCCTCATTTATGTTTCCTCAACAAATCATCCTTATCATCAACATTTAGTTCAACCTAAAGTCTTACGATAATGTTTATCCTTAAACACCCTAAACATAAAAAGCATACATAATGCTTAACAAAGAAACCTTGAGGATTTAGGAATCTCTCAATACAACCATTAGTCTATTTAAATCCACATCATTATCTTGGTTAGATGATGATACCATAAGGAACGTGTTGATCGAGTCTTAGCCCTTAAGCATGTGTCGGTCGAATCTTACCATTGGTTCCTAAACACTTCCATGTCTTAAGCATTCATAATTTATTTATTTTTGCCTTTAGTGCCACACTTTAGAGTGCATATACCTAAAACATACATGATTTGTTCCCCACTAAGTGTCTTGCATATATATCTATCATCATCATTATATATATGTGCATTTTTCTACTAACTTTGTTTTGTAGCACTTTTTCGTTACTCGATTTCTTGGTGCCCCAATCAAGGGGGAGCATACACCAAGGGGGAGCATTTGCAAATGTCCAAGCCATTACGTTTGCAACCGTTTAAGACATCTACACATTTTTTTATGTGTCTTTCATCCCTATATTTTTTGTTGCGCGAAACTAACCATTGATGTAGGTTAAGAGTTTGCAACTAATTTGATCCATGCATCCGCTTGAGTCAATGTTCAAGGAATGTCATTGTTTAAAAGGGATTGATAGAATCAAGACTTCACTTAGGATGATGCAAGCTCACCTCTTTGATTGAAGAGTTGAAGTGTAGTAAAAGTCTCGTCTTGGAGTCCACCTTTTTGTTTCGACAAAAGGGGGAGAAGAAGTGTAAACAAGTAACTTATACATTTTACTATGAGTTATAGTTTACATATTTTGTCATCATCAAAAAGGGGGAGATTGTTGGTAGAAATATTGCGATATTTAATCTATACATTCTCTTTATGTTTTGGTGATGACAAACATGCAACTTATAACACATAACGTAAAGTGCTTAAGTTACTCGTAATCACTAATCATCAATTCGTCAACATCTTTCGACGTCTCAAGTTTTCTTCAACAATAAATTTAAGTTCGCACCCGACGTAAATCACTAAAGGTATGAACAAACAAACTTTAATTTGTTGAATGATCAAAGAAAGTTTTTAAACCTTACATTTATAAAATGGGACAAACATTTTTAAAAATATATACAAAACATTTTTGTATTTATAAGAAATGTTTTATTCAATATAAACATTTTGAATTTCAAATTTTCGGACCTAAAATGGCTAGAAATGGTCCAGTAAACACCTCCCCTGAATAGGACAAAAAGGGAGAGTCTGAATAAGGGGTGGCCCCCTTAATTACATGGGAGGCCCCCTTAAAATTAAAGGGGCCGGCACCCTATTTAAGGGGGCCGGCCATAGACCCCGCTCTTCCTTTTTGTCCTATAAATACTAGACTATTCCCCAACATTTTTCTCACCTCTTTGCACAAAGTTTTCTCAGATCTAAAACCTCCTTTCAAACCCTTTCCTTTGATCACTTAACTTATTATAAGTTTGTTTAAAATGTGATCCAATCATCCATCTATTGAAGTGCAAGAGAAGAACTTTTGTTATCATTAAGATACAAAGTTATATAGGCTAGTTAGGGCATTCGTGACATGTCTTACATTCACAATGCATAGATCGAGTCCATGTATTCCAAACTTGTATAATGAGGTTTAAAGATCAAGAGAAAAACTGGAAAGAAAATTAAAGAAGGATGATTAAACTTATTGGAACCATCAATTGGTATTAGAGCCTAAGTGGTAGGTGTTTTAATCTTGTGTGTTTAAAAAAAAATACTATTCACGGTACTGTTCACGGGTATTGTTCACGGGTACTGTTCACGGGTATTGTTCACGGTACTGTTCATCGGGTACTATTCATCACAAAAAATCGGCTTATTTTTTTTACAAACTTTCGGCTGGTTTTTTCTTTAAAAAAATTTCGGTTTATTTTTTTTAAAAAAAAGAAAAACTTTAAGCCGATTTAAAAAAAAGGTTTCGGCTTATTTTTTTATAAAAAAAAACTTTCGGCTCATTGTTTATAAAAAAAACTTTCGGCTTATTTTTTTAAAAGGGGAAGAAACCTATATTGTTGGGAAGTAAATATTTGTTTCCTAATATCAAGGGATTTGATTTTATATCCTTGGCGGTTAATTTTGAAAGTCAATATTTGGTTCCTAAATTCAAGGGATACAATCTTTTATATTTAGAAATTATATTCTTGTTTTTTTTCTTCTACGTGAGAAAAATCAGAGGATTATTTCAACATCAATTCATTATTGTTTTACGGTTTCTTCTTGATTTTGTAAAATCTCGCGAAAGATACGATTCTTTTCTCGGTTTTAATCAAAGATTTGTAAAATCCCGTGAACATTAATTGATTTCAATCCAAGAAACACACAATCAAACACAAACAACCACTCAAGATCCGTTCTTTCATCTCACTTTAAACAAGATGGCAACAAATGATAAAGAGCGCACCAGTAATGATACTAACTTTCATTCAGAGGTACAAACTTATGATAATCACTTCTTTGATAATATGTAATCTTCCAGTATACACTGAGATACACGGGGTTAAGAACAACTAGACTCGATGTGATTCGGTTATCGCATGATCATGATATCACCAATTCTATTTTCATCAATACCAATTAAACAACGAAGTTGAAAGTGTTCCAACTGATGTATCTTCTGTCGTACCTGGTGGAATATCTGTGATTACTATTCTTGATGATTTAAGGTCACAACTTGCGGGTCACATTAAGACTAATGAGGAACAAAGCTTTGCTAATGATTCCTTAAAAGCTGAGCTTGAGAGATACAAAACACAGGTTCAAAATCTAGAACAAAGTAAGGTTAAAAAGGATTTAGAACAACTGGTTTTTGAACGTAACAAACGAAATGCTGACCTTGAAGAACAACATGTGTCTTTAAAACAACAACTTTTACAACATGTCGAGTCAAACAAGTCTTTAAAAACAGAAATGTGTAAAAGTTAAAAGCAGATAAAATGTCCTCCTTGAGGGAAAGTTATCTAGAGGAATCAGTTTGGTTGAGAAATACTAACAAGGTTGTCACGGAACTTTTGCAATCGTATGGTCAACCTGTACAAACTGTCCCTATGTTATCTAAACGACCAACTTTTTCCACAAAGGACTTACACAAATATGCTCTTGGTCATCGTAATCCACTGTATTCTCCAAACCAGCCAGCCCTGTTGCTGTCGACCAACCCTGTATCTTGGTGACGTAATTGTTTAATCCTGTACATACCTCCTGAGTAGGCGCTTTATGATAGTGAAGTGACCTTTGTTCAAGCTGAAGTTAGTAAGAACTAAGATGTTAGATAAGGATGAAAGTAGAAAAAAAAAAAAAAACCCAAACAGTGTGCAAAGTGTCATCTAGCTAATAATTATCGCTAAGTTTAATCAGTTTTGTATAATTATCTTTGTGCCATCACAAAAGCTAGTTTGTTTAATGACAAGTTTATGGTTACCCAGCTAATGAAGTTGCTAGTTATAATTGTAACCAATCTAAACCTATAACTACCTTTTTTTGTACTCATCCAGCCAAGAGTCAAGTTAACACTCAGTTAAAAATGTTAAAACCATGTTTTCTAGAGTTTGATAAGGTTGTCAAAGACAGAATGACACCCTCATATATAACAATTGGGCTAGTGGCAGTTTTGAAAACATACCAAAAAAGTGCTTTGTAGAAGAAATAATTCCTTTTTATGAAAAACTCAAAACGCATGTTAAAGGTATAGAAGATAATCTTTTCAAAGAAGTATCTGAATACATGAAAATCTTTGATGAGCTGGACAAAGAGTATGATCAATGTGTAATTGATAAGAAGAGTTTGGAAATAGAGAATAAAAATCTCCTGATTCAAAATGAGTGTTTGCTAGCTGAATCTGTGTCTAAAGATATTTGTTCTGTTATGCTTTTGATTTACTTCAAAATTGTGATGCTGTCGAGTGTCGACCTAGATTATAATTAAATAAACTGCGTTAAGGAACACTCCAGAAATCTGGAACTTGAAGCTGAGATTTTAAAGGTGAAACAACTACTTGTTGAAAAAGAAAAACGATGTTCTTTCATTGAAACGAAATATCAGGAACTCGAGCTTAAATTTCAAAAGTACAAAGAATGTTTTAAAAATCCACAGGTTTGTAATAATTCTAGAACTCACTTGGAACTTAAGTATTTTTTGAAATCAACAAGTTGAAAGATCAGCTTTAAGGGAAAGATGAGTTACTCAAGAAGTTAAAGGCTCAAATCGGTAACATGAACAAAGTTAGTGCTGACCCAACCTGAGTACTCTAGAATTTCAAGCCCTAGAAACTAAAAATACTCAGTTAAAAGAGGAACTCACTACTGTTATGATTAAGAATGATAGCCTTAGGGATGAAAACTTGTCCCATAAAAGCGTATAAGATTTTGTATCAGTCTAAGCAGAAATTGAAAAGTAATTGTAATGAGGAGTAGTCTTAGAGCAGCTATCCCTGAGAAACCCAAAGTACTTGCTCCTAGCTTGTATGCCATGACGCCCAAGTATATCCCTCCTCAGAAAAGAAACAATAGGGAAGCAAATACTCCTTTGCCTAAGGAAAGAGAAGTTGCCTCTACAAAAACCTCATACTTATGATGGCCACCTGGCTCATCTATGGTATAGCTCAAATGAATGGTTCATAATCCACTACCTAGAGGAAGATAAGAAACTGACACATGAAATAGCAGGAATTCCAAAACTAGTATGATACGTTCTTGCTATTAATCACAAAGCATAGCTAATGGTAGCAAACCAAAACCTAGGATCAATAACCAAAAGTCTAGGAATTGGCCTACATCTAAGACTAGTTATGTAACGATAAAGACTGTGCCCATAGCAGAACACTCTAGGAACTCTAGAAATTTTTTTGACTCCAAACATTTTGTGTGCTCACCATGTCAGAAATGTGCTGTTAATGCTAATCTATGATCATTGGTGTAAAAAATTCCAAATGAAGTCACTCCCGTGCTAAGGTTCCATCCAATAAGACAATGAACAGAAACAAACCCGTAGAGCAAATGAAGTGGTTGCAATCGAAACCAAAAAGACAGATCTCAAAAGGGACATAGTTTTCAATCCAAAAAAGGGGGGGGGGGGGGGGGGGGGGATTAAACTTTTTCGTTGTTGTGCATGAGAAAACAATAACTCCTAGATCTTGTCTTAGGTGGAAACTGACGGGTAAAATTTTCAAGACAGTTGGTCTTAGGTGGGTTCCTACTAGAAAGATATTCAAATCTAGCACAACCAAGGTTGACAGTGAACCCACAAATGGTTCAGATGAAGATATCACTAACCAATATGAATACAAAAAAACTCTTGATGTCAGATGAAAGTACTCCTAAACTTAACGTGCAGGTAACAAATCCTTTTCAATCTGATGAACAAGCAATGACTTCTGTACAACCCAATACAGGACTCGGACATAACTCAATGGCTCCTAGACATAACGGTGCAAGACCGTGTATGTGTGGTGAGATTAACAATTTACATTCATTACGGGTAACGAATTGGTTTGGGCTTTGTAAATTCCCCCCCCCCCCCCCACCCCCCACCGAGGGTATCTCAGTTTTGTATACTTTGTATATATGTTTAAAAAAAGATGAAAAATGCTACTACGGCTCAAACAATGACTACAACTCTTTAAATAGAAAATGGGTCAATGTTTGAGGGGGAGAATCAGTGCTACTAACAGTCTTGCAAGAAATGCACACAAAGGATTTTTGGACTCATTCATTCTTCTCACACGAGATGTATCTAATCTAAATGTGAGAAAAGCTGTTGCTAATTCTGTTGTTGAACGATTGGAACGAACCTCAGGCTGCTTCTTCAGACAGACTGATTAATCACTCTAGTCTACGTATATTTCAGGTCTCGTTTCAATATTTATTGAATATCTGTGTGTTAAAGTAGTATATCTATATCCTTATTGATTAAGGGGGAGCTTAAATTTATTTTAAGTCCATTGTTGATCAAAACCATACAAAAGTTGCATACTTTTGATCGGGGGAGAAAATGTGACTTAAAATTACTGATAACTAATGATTCAATTGTTTATATGTGATAGCTTGAACCTTACATGTGCAAAACAACTTTCGAATATCGATGCACATGTGTAGGGGGAGCAAAAAGAGTAACATATTCTAAAATGTCAAGATACCAAAACTTTTGTGTTATACACAGGTATCTTGATAATCTACAAAGAATCTTTTGCTTCATGATCTTGGTTTCATATATTTGATTGGATAGCGGAAATTGCATGGGAATGTATCATCTCATATCCCTCGGGATATCTTTCTAAAATTTGATAGAGCTGTTGAGTGTTGATCTGTTAAACGGTTTTTAGCATGTTAAGCTTCTCAGTTCCTATCATTTTTTAAGAACCATCAAAGCATTTTCCTTCAAATGATTTTAAGGCGACTTGACAAGGGTTAATGCTAAGTTTTGACCTGAGTTAGGTAGTCTTCTGCAAAACTTTCATTGTGTTCAAACGATTTCATCACACTTTGACTGTTTTTCAAATCATTTTTTGCCATAGACTTCTACGGTACTTAATTGTATTAAGAGGTCGACCCTATGTTTGCAAGTGAGCCTAATGAAGCATCTGGACATAGGTTATGCTGAACACGAATTATATGGTATAGTCAGCAGATAGTAACTATTCTGACTCACACTTTACCATTCTAGTAGTAGCAAAGCTATTAGTGTGTTAGTCTACGGACATCTGGTCTAGAGAACAACAAGCATACGGGGAATCTAATACTACGGTATTAGAGGACATAAAGGCTTTGAGCTGGAAAACCTGTCAAGGAGGTTCTTATAATGAATCTACCTGATCACAGGTGCAATACTCGTACTGTAATCATCGATCCTCACAGAATCGAAGGTTATTACAACCGACAAGATTGAGTATCTTCATTTATACTCGATCCCTTCAAAATATAAAACCCTCAATGTGTTTAAAAAATGTTTTTCTAAGAACACATTAAGTGGATTTTCATATAAATGTTTTTGTTGGTGATCGATTTTTAGAATTAGGACAAACGACTCAATGAATCGATGTAAACCACATGCTCATATTCAAAGACTCAAAGATATCAAGAAAGCTAAATACTTAAAGCTTCTGCACCTCTGAAATCAAAGTCTTCTTCAAAATGTTAAAGATATGAAGAATTGAAGAAGAAAGAACTTAAAAGCTTTCAAGATTACAACAAGTTTGAGCATGTCGGTCCAAAGTTCAGCAAATGGCAAATTAAAGTAAAGACCACATGAAGTTCATGGAATCAAAGATCAAATCAAGTTATCAAGTCATGATGAAACAAGCTCTGAAGAATAAAGTCAAAGTGAAGATTGCTACAGCAAGCACATAATATCAAGGGAAGATTACAAGGACTACGAGCTGAAGAAATCTACATTGAATGCTACGACTCAATTTTTGCAAATCAAGAGTGACCTCCCTTAGGGGGAGATTGTTAGAAACAAAGAAGTCTTGGTCACCAGTAGTTATTTAGCATTTACTAGCTCGTTAATTAATGATGTTTAATGTAATCGGGCAGACAAAGAAAAAGCCCGAAAAACCCATATGGCCGGCCCCTTTGAGGGTTATAAATACCCTTCACATGTCAAGGTTTAGGGCATGTGATGATCTCTGTAAACACAAAACTCATATCTCTTGTAAGTTTAATCATCCTTCATTAATTTTCTTTCCAGTTTTTCTCTTGATCTTTAAACCTCAATCTTTCTTGTGAGATGAATAATTATTGGAACCATCAACTAGTATTAAGTGTATATCAATTAGTATTAGCCCATGTGGTTCATAATTTGATAAAGTAGCCCATTATTAATTTTAATACAAAACATTTCATTTAGAATAGTATTAACTCGTATGTATTCTTTTGTTTAAGTTAATTTTAAGTTAATGAGTTTTATTTGTCCCACTTAATAATATTAATGTTTATTTATAGCTATAAATATGTAGTTAATTACTTTTTCGGGTATTACAGTTTCCTATGATATTTTCTAATGGATGGTTCCTAGATTCCTTAATATTGACTATTTCGTCAATTTCTAAAGTTTCATCATCAATGTCATTCTCTAAGTTTCTCTTTTCGGTAACCTTAATTGCTTCTTCTTCATCCAAGTCATCATCCACCAAGGGTGATGCCTTAGAGGGTGGAGGAGTTTCATCGAATGTCACGTTGAGTGATTCTTTGATTTTCGTGGTGTGTTTATTAAGGACGATATAGGCTTTGCTATTTTGGGAGTAAGCTAAAAAGACACATTTGTATGACTTTGGGTCAAACTTAATAAGGTAGTCTTTGGTGTTTAAGATGAAGCACTTGCTTCCAAAACACTCTAAAGTAATTAAGAGTAGGTTTCCTACCTCTCAAGAGTTCATAAGGTGTTTTACCTAAGATAGCGTTAATTATCAAATTCTCTACCGTGGTCCGTCCTAATTGACACTATTGAACATCCTAATTGATTTTGTATTTTCTTACTAAAGATTTCAAATTGCTCGAAAGCCTTGGTTTTATTCTTAAGAAATCTTGTCCAAGTATACCTAGAGTAGTCATCTACTATGACTAAGGTGTAAAGATTTCCTCCGTAACTCCGTACGGCGGATGAACTGAAGAGATCCATATAAAGGAGTTCTAAGCATTTAGTCATTGAGACTATCTTCTTAGCTTTGTGACTAGCGTGAGCTTAGTTTCCTATTTTGCAAGCATCACAGAAGTGTTGATCAAACTTAAGCTTAGGTAAGTTTTTAACTAATTCCTTATATGCTAACGATTGAATGAGACGCATATTAGCGGGACCTAATCTTATATGCCACAACGTGGAGTTATCATCAATAGTTGCAAGACAAATTTTGTCTTCTGGCTCATTTCCTAATTTCATCACATATAAGCATTTCTTCCTAATATCTCTACCTATAACCTTACCATCCTTAGTGATTTCAATATCATGTTCAGAAAAAGTTACTCTACACTTATTATCACATATTTGTCCTACACTTAGCAAGTTAAATCTTAAGTTATCTACATGTTCTACATTATCTATTTTGAGAAAGTCATTCAAAATCGTACCTTTGCTAATGATGTTACCACGAAGATTACTACCAAAAATAACATTACCTCCGTTGTATGCCTTGTAGCTTGAGAAGAGCTTTTGGTTACCCGTCATGTGTTTAGAGCATCCGCTATCCTTTATCCACTCATCGGGTTCCAAGTCGACTCCAAGGCATATCTATTTATATAAGACAATAACTCAAACATTTGGTCCCCAATATCTCATGGGTCCAAAGTTGTTAGTGCTAAACATCCCTTGCATTTGATGCAATTGATTGGGATGTGGAAATGGAGGACACATTTCCCATGGCATGTAACTTTGACGTTGGAAGTTGTTCCAAGTTACGGGAAAGCCATGAGGTTGGTTTTGTCGACCAACATTTCTTTTTGGTTGAGGTGTCTTAGAGCGAGGATATTTATTATTGACTCTTCTAGGTGGTGGAGTTTTTGACCTAAAATTTGATTTATAAAATCCAACTCCGGGTTTTAACGTTGGTTTATAAAATTGTTTGACCTCATTATCACTAGCAACAGGAATTTTAACATTGTTTACCATTATGTGTTTTGGTCTAGGACCCAAAATGGATTTTTGAAAAGAAACGGATTTTTCAGATTCTGGTGAACAGACAAGCGGCCCCTTGATTGCTTTGGGGGCCGTCTGGACTTTATGGGGGCCACCCAAGATATTTAGGGGACCACCACCAGAGGACGTTTCTTTCTGAGATTTCACAAATTATATTTCCATAGACTTACTAGTTAATGCTTCACATGAATTAAACCCTAGACCTAATTTACCATCGGAGAGTTTTTAATTGCTTAATATTTCATTTAAGCAATATGTGCTCTTTTCAAATTTAGTTAGTTTAAGAGCTTCTTCTTTGAGTTTTTCATTTTCAGTTTTAAATGATTGGCAATTTATACATTCGAGATCAACTCCCTTGTTTTTCTCTAATGTAGACTATTTTAATTTTAATTCACTAAGTTTGTTTTCTAAACTATTTCTAATAGCTTTTAGCCGTTTTTTCTTAGTGATTATTTTCAAACTCATCTTGCAAAGTATATCATACTCATTATCTAAAGTAAGATCATCTATTGATGAATTTTCATCACTAAAGTAAGAGGAATCGAAACATACCTCACAAACTATTATTTTTCATAAAATTAAAACTTCTCTTTCAAAAGTGGTGGTCTTTGCAGGGATTGCCATTCTAGATATTTGTCAGAATCCATAGATCGATCCAAGCTTTAAAATACAGTATATTTTAAAAATCTTGAGTGACCTCGGCTTTTGATACTAATTGTGGAAACTAAAAAGGGGGGGGGGGGTTGAATAGTTTACCGGTTATTTACCGTTTTAAAATTTTACTTCTAAAATTTGTTAGATCCGAGTATATATTTAACCGACCAACAATATGAACCAACAATGTATGTATCTACTAGTTATAACTAAACAAACAATAAGAAAGAATCACGACAATATAAAGAGATGAGGGAAGGAACAATCAAACCAAGACACCAAGATTTATAGTGGTTCTACTACGAAGCTCCTCTTCTCCCTACTCCACTCCCCGAGTATCCTACTTGATATTTCACTATGTCAACAAGCTCCCTTTAGGCGAAGAAAACCATTTACACGTCGCTTACGTTGTGTTCTGACACTAAGCTAAATGTCGAGTCCTAATCTTAGCTAGAACCAATCTTCCACTTCACAAGTAATACACAATCACAAGATCTACACTATCAGATTTATACACTATCCGATTTACACAATCACACAAGATAATCAAGATAGAGATTTGGTTCTTAGAAGAAAGAAAGAGATATCACTAGACTACAACAATTCGTTTCTTGGTGAATACGAATGTTCTTCTTTTGCACTTGATAAAGAGGAGGGGAGAGATGAGAAGAAGAGATTGGATCACTTGAAACAAGATCAAACAATGTTAGTGATCAAGATATTTAGAGAGAGAAAGAAGGTTTTTAGAGAGAGAAAGAATACTAAAAAAATTCTTGCAAAGAGGTCTGTTTTTCAGCTGGGAATAGTGCAGTATTTATAGGCAGGAAAACCCAATGGTAACTGTTGGCGGTCCTGGCAGTCCCAGATATAACTGGGGGCCGCCGAGCCTATCAGGGGACCACCATAGATTGACGCTCTCCTTTTTGTCTTTTAGTAGGGAAGGTTTTATCTGATATAGAAGGTTCTATTTTAGGGGGGGAAACCATATTTGAATTTTTATTTTTAAATAAAGCATTTCTTTTATTTAAAAAGTATTTTGTATACATTTATTTTTGTAAAAAAAATTCTTTTGTGAAAATGTGATGGTTAAGAAAAATTATTTTCTTGATCACTAATATGTTTAATGATTTGTTTATACACACCTTAAGTGATTTACATTTGAAATGGAAATTTACGATTAATAACTTGTAAACGTTTATTTTTATCGTAAACGTTTTTACATTTTGTTATCTTCAAAATATCGAGAGGTCAAAAAATATAAATAAGGTTTTTAGACATTATTTGTATTAACACGGATCACGTAATCCATGACTTGGAATCCACTTAACGTTGGATCATAGTTGAAGAGTGGTCTGTAAGTCACACCTTAGACGACAGTGTCATGTTCTGCTTCTGATCCGAACATAAGGGGTGTTAATACAAATAAGCCGTAAAAATGTTTATTTATATTTCATGATCTATTCATGTTTTGTCAATGACAATCATAAAATAGTCAGAAGTAGAAAACTAATAATAACAGTTTGTTATGTGTTTAAACCTAAAATGTTTTTAACTTATTTAGACATGTCGTGTTCTATTCGCTTGAATAGAGCCTTTTATTCAAGTGGGTGTGACGCTACCTCTGTATCAAGGATCAGCCAGACTTTGGGGCGGAGTGAAAAAGGGGTTATTTAAAAGGGATTCATTGGAGTAGAATGGTAAACTTGGTAAGATAGGTTTACAAAATCATAGCCATCCGTCTATATGGTTGGATAATGTTCGTGAGATGGAGCAGCTCAAAAATCACAGTACATATTTGATTGGTTTATTCACAAAAAGATGGGTAACGGGGCTGATACCTCCCTTTGGGAGGACGTGTGGAGGGGTGGTGGTGATTTTAAATCCATTTATCCTAGAATATATGCCTTGGAGACATGCAAGAATCTTACTGTCGCAGTTAAAATATCTCAGGAAAATGTGGGATATTCTCTTCATCGTATTCCAAGGGGAGGTATTGAACAGGTTCAATTCCTAGTGTTTTTGGCGTCTATGGAGGGTGTTGCTCTCGTTGACATGAGTGATAGGTGGGTTTGGTATTTAGAGGGCTTATGAGAGTTCTCAGTTGCTTCTGTTTGAAGGCTGATCGATGAGCGTTGGTTGCGGAGGTTTCAACCAAAACTCGTTGGATAAATGTTGTACCTAATAAAGTAAATGTTCCTGCCTGGAAAGTAAGGTTAGATTGCTTACCTACTAGGTTGAATATTTTTAGACAAGTCATGATTATAGATTCTATTTTATGTCCCATATGCGATAAGACGGTGGAATCGGCTAGTCATATTTTTTTCGCTTGCCATATAGCTAGAGAGGTGTTTCATAAGATCACTAGCTGGTGGGATGTCAATTTTATGGAGGTTTCTTCGTATGAGGAATGGTTAGAGTAGCTTTTAAATCTTCGTCCTCACACTAAGTATAAAAAGTTGCTAGAAGGAGTTTGCTATATTATGTTGTGGATTATTTACAATTTTCCCAACAAGAGTAGTTTTTGTTATCCCAAAAGCTTAATCCATTTCACAATAATAAGCTATACCAATAAGCAAAAAAAAGGCTAGAAAAGAGATAAGAGAAAATGAAAGATTATTAGAGAGAAATAAAGAGGTGGAAGATTACACACACACACACAAGTGATGAAATGGTAACCAACACCCACCCTCTCCATGTGTGGAGAGGGTTCTATTTATACCCTTGAGCCATGAGTGGCTTATGGGCTTTCTAACTTGGGCCGGGCTTGGCTTTTCTTGGGCTTTGAGCCCGAAACATGGACAATATTAGATTACAATCCAAGCCCGTTGAACCCGTCTAGCCTATTACAATACAAGACTAATTACGACTAATAAGACCGATAACATTCTTGTTCGACTTATATAAAATTAAGGCTAACAATCTCCCCCAATGTTGAGGTCTCTTTCTTCAAACTCCTCCGTACTACCGATGACGTTGAAGATATGACTTTTGACGTTTATGCTTTGCCTTGTTTTTGGTCTTGTCTTGTTTGTAATGGCTTTGATCATTCATGCTTTGTGATCTTGATCTTGAGCCTTTATCTTTTGACTTTGAGTTCTTGAGATCGTTATCTTGCATCATCTCCTTGACTTGAATCATCTTGATTTGACTTTCTTGATCAACTTGTGCTCTTGACCAACATGCTCATACTTGTTACATTCTTGTTTGACATATATGATTATAAGTCTAACAATCTCCCCAATTGATGATTCTTTATTTGACTTTGAGGCTCTTTGATATTTAATGATTGACTTTGAAAGCTTGAGTATGAGCACGTGGTTTATGAATCCGACTTCGCTGGAATGAGGCTCCAACACCGTCGTCTATACCTGAAATAAGACAGTTAGCAATAAAAGAAAGTTGAATATGGCTTTTGTCATTCTATCGTGACTTCGGTTTTGCATTATACCTCCGGTTCCCGGTTTTATAGGATAAATACTATACTGTGATTCGGTTAGATTCAAAGAATCTCCTTGACAGGGTTCCAGCGCTCAAAAGCGTAGGATCTTCTAATACAGAAGTATTAGATTCACCTGCTTGCTGTTCTCATTACCGGAACGTCTCAAACAGCAGACTACACGGTAAGTGTGAATCAGATAGTTTATATCTTTCTGATTAAGTCGTCAATTCTTTACTGGACCAAAATTGCATTCAGTTATCACAAGCTCGATTCTGGAGAAGAATTCATGCAAGTTCACTACCAAGAGCTTTGTTTAATGTTGGCTCACAGCCAGGATTTCCATCTTCATGTGAATACTTTTAAGATCATCGGATGTTATGGCAAGATATCATAAGGATAATGCGTAGACTCTTTGTTATAACTTTTGAACATTTGTGGTGTTCATCTAGTGGTATTTTGACATTGTGTCCTAATGAGATTTATAATTTGATCTCTTCTTGGGCTCTAGACTCAATTTGTGCACTTTTGGTTTTGGTACGTTATTGGAGGCTTTGAAGCTGTCTGCCACCTATTCAATATTAACAATCTCGGGTGAGGGAGATGTTCAATAGATAACGTGTGTATCTCCGTGACAAATGAGACAAGTTTCTTTTGGCGAAACCGAAGGTGGAAGGGTTGTGCATTGCATCACTGGGTCCATGATGTCGTCTTCAATATCAACAATCATTATTGTGATTTTGATTAGATTATGTATTGACCGGGGTTATCTGCCTTAAGGTGTAAGGTTAGGGCTGCTTTGTTTTCACCCTTTATCCATACATTTCTTTTTAATTCTTCAACCCCTTCAATGCTTACCAAGACGTCATTACTAACACCTTGTTGTGATTGTTCCAGTGTTAGCTCAATCTTAGTCTGCATTTTTCCCTTATACACATTCTTCTCCAATCATACCTAAGGACTGCTATTTCTAACTATGGAGTGTCCTTGGGTAGATCCCTCCGGTTCTGGTTGGATCGTAGGACTTATACCTAACCTAACCACCTTATGACTTCAAATTCGTCGTGAAATTGGATAGGTTGTTGGTGGTATGAGATCGAACCTAAAACCATTTTCTTGACATTTTTATTTTCAATATACTCCCCCTACTCATGTGCCTCCGAGATTCGAATTGTTTAGCACAATGAAGGACAGAGTTTGCACTTTGAGTCTTATAAGATCACTTTCTCCTTATCAATTTTAATTACCAATTTTCTCCCCTTATTTTAAATAATAAAAAACCACTTAGTATTTGAAATCAAATTGGATTAAAAAATTGGACATGAAAAAAAAAAAATTCTATGGGTTGAGAAAAATCATACCATGATATTGCATGAACTCAGATTCCGATAGCTCCCCTTCAACGTATAGTGGGATACCAATGGTTATTAAAATTGACATTGGAATGAAAATTGATACGACACCACAAATGTTGTAGACGAGTTGGAGATGCCTTAGTGAACAATGTATATTGATAATTTGAATTATCAGTTTCCACATTTTAATTTCACAAGATGTGTTTGGATACATAAAATTGACATTTGTGTGATGTATCCAACACATTAAAGGCTTTGTTTTAAAATAGCTCCCCTCAAGAATTGATTTCACAATAAAAATGACATTCTTCGAACAACAATTCTTTGAAAATTATTCGAGGAAGGGAGTCACTGATTTCAGTGTTGACAACAATTTTAACAATACCACTTGTTATGGAAAAAGAACACCAAATTATATTGTAGGGCAATTTTGACAATGAAGGTTTCTTTTTGAAAAAAAATGTGTTCACGATTTTAAGAAAACATGATAGAAGACTCTCTTCTATTTTGAGTAAGCGCACTGTGAAGCGTACACTTCCCTGGTTAAATTCGAGACCGAGTTATGCATGAAATTTTACATAAGTCATGAGAAAAATTTAGAAATGAATGTTTTGAAAGCATTTGAAACTTTGTCGACTTCATTTACACGCCGTGTCGATGTTAATCAACATTTAGGTCGTAAGTGATCGATTCCAAGAGACATGTTCGAGAATTATTCTTTTTGGTATTTTTTTAAAATTTTGATTTTGTTATTTTGTTTTTTTAGGTTATATTTTTTCTATTTTCTTTTGTTGGTTTTATATTTTTGTTATTTTTTTTTTTCAACAAAAATTTTTTTAAATCAAAAGAAAGAGAGAATAAAAAACGTTTACAAATTGATGTTTGGTTGGTATCAAGCAGATTCAATTGCCCAGAACATCCAGTCATTGGATGTCAAACATCTCATACCGAGTTGTCTGACAAGAGACTTAAACCTATATTCCGATACGGCTTAGTGACCAAGTCTGCTAACTGGTATTCGTTTCGACAAAGAATAATTCAACCAATACCCTTTCAACTGTTCCTTTATGAAGATGATATTCTTGACATCGATGTGCTTGTACGGGAATGTGGACTGGATTGAACGAGATGCTATGGCTGCCTTTGAGTCACCAATACATAGGTATTTTATTTTTCAAAGTGAAAGCCATATATCTGTGAGCTGGAGTTCTCATAAACATAGAACTTGAGCGCAGCACGCCAGATAAAGACACTACTCGGCTTTGCTGAAGACATTGAAGTGAGTCCTGCTTTTGGTTTGACCAGCTGACTAACTTATCACACCTAGAAATTGTTATGCCACTCTGATGTTGCTCTTTACGTGAATCGAGACTGCTGGTGTGATCCGAATCTGAAAAGCTAGTTTAGTTCGAAACCGGTGTGTCTTCGGAGTACCAGGAGACCCATGGTTAATGGAGTCTTTAAGGTACCGGAAGATCCGTTTTAACCGCAGTGAGATGTTTCTCAGTCTGGTTTCGCTTGATAGCGAGCCACAATAACATGTTGCATGACAATATCTGTCTATTATGTTAGGTACATGAGTGCTCCGACCATACTACGCGATATTTTCGTTTGGTTCTTCGATGTCTACACTCTCCTCCCGGAGAGTACCACTCAATGTTCATAGTCTCAAGGTGTTTGTAGCATTGGTGTTACAATGCTATCTCAATGAAGGTCATACCTTGCTTTTTAAGTAATCTCTTGAGTCATACTTAGCTTGGTTTATAAAGATACCACGAGGGGATTGGTGGATCTGAATTCCTAAAAAGAATTTCAGCTCCCCCATCATAGACATATCAAACTTGCTGTGCATTAGTTTTCCAAATCGTTTTGAAAGTTTTGGGTTCGTAGAACCAAAAATTATGTCATCAACGTAAATTTGCACAAGCAGTATGTCTTCCCCATGTTTAGTTATGAACAGAGTTGGATCAATAGAACCTTGGAGAATCGTTGGATACCAGGAAGTTGGAAGTTCATCATTACCACGCTCTTGGTTGCTTGTTTGAGACATATTAACTGCTTTCTTGAGATCGGTAAACTTTGCTGGATGATATGGGTCAACAAAACTTCTGGTTGGTTTAGTACCTTCTTCCTTCAGAGGTCCGTAAAGAAATGTTGTTTTTTAACGTCCATTTGGTCACTGTAAATGATTTGCTGGTGCAAAAGCCAATACGCAATGAACAGTCGTACAGCCTCCAACCGAGCAACAGGTGCAAATGACTCTTCGAAATCAATTCCTTCCTTTTGAGCATATCCCTTAGCCACAAGACGAGATTTGTTGCGAATGATAGTATTTTCCTCATCACGTTTGTTTTTCCAGAGCCACTTTAAGTTAATGACATTTTTGCAAAAGTGGTCTGTCGACTTATTCCCATACATCTAGTCGATCAAACAAAAAAATGATGAAGTTCTTCATTTGCATTGATTCAATCCATGCAGAATCAGCAATGGCTTCTTTGATGTTCTTTGGTTCGGTTCGACTCACGGTGAGTGCGAACATACACATCTCGCCATCTGTTTCTAGCTGAGTCTTGTTCTAATTGATTGAGAAGGATTTCCAATGGAACTTGTTCTAATGGATGATCTTTTGGTCCACGTTGTGCAGAAGGATGGTGTTGATAGAAGTATGCATTGTTTGACGAGCTCAACATGACGAGACGATGTCTCCCTTGATCTTGTATCGTTTGTAGCTGAAGATGTTGATAATTCATCGTCATCAAAATGTGCATTTTCTGTATTGGTTTCTGCTTGAATAAATGTTCTCAGGTGCAGTGAGGAAGTAGACAGTTGGTACAAGAGTTGGAGTTTGATGTGTTTGATATGATGTTCAATGGAGGTGGATCTGCAACAGTCGGTTGTTGTGAAGTGTGAGTTGTGTTATGTTGTTGGACGTTATCAGAATTTCAGCCAGCATGTACAGTGGAAGACTTTGACACAACTGGAGGAGTACCATTGAGTAATTCATTGAACATCAGACTATATAGCAATTCCAACTCATTTGACGTTGATACTGTCTCGGCTACTGGAGGAACATTTTCTTGACTTTGTAGATCAGGACTTAAACTTCTTTGTTCAAGTACCGTTGTTGGACATTGTGGAACGGGGTCAGAACTGACGTGATCTGACGCCATTTGAGGCAATTCGTCAAAGTTAACATGAATGGTTTCAACTATTATTCTTGTTCTCTTGTTAAATACCCTGTAAGCTCTTGACTGAGTAGAATACCCTACAAAAATACATGCATCACCTTTCTCTTTCATTTTATCAAGATTTTCACCATCTCTGACGATGTAGCAAAGAGAGCCAAAAATGTGAAAGAACTTAACTGACGGTTTTCGGGCATTGATGATGTGGTAAGGTGTTTTCTCATGTCGAGGAATTACAAGTGAACGGTTTTGAGTAAAACATGTTGTTGCAATTGCTTCAGCCCAGAAGAACAAAGGAACTTTAGCGGCGCTTAGCATTGTTCGAGCAGCCTCAACAAGTGTTCGGTTCCGTCTTTCAACGACGCCGTTTTGTTCAGGTGTTCGAGCAGTTGACGTTTCGTGTCTTATTCCCTCTTTTACAAAGTATGCATGAAGAGTTTTATTCAGAAATTATGTGCCTTTGTCAGTTCGAACTGTTCTAACTTGAGCATGAAGTCCTCTTTGGACATTCTTGTTTGAATTAATAAATTAAGGCTAACACAAACCACTAGAAACCCTAATTTCAAGAATTAGGCGTTTTATCCCAAACTTTCCAAGGACCAAGCAGATAGCCAAATACAATCAATTAACAATAGTTAATTGACCAAAAATCGTTTGTTGTATTACAAATTTAAAATACCTCAAAAAAATATGAAACCCTAATATTTTTGAAAATCGATATAGTGCAAGAAAGACGACCTTGCTCTGATACCATGTAAAATTTATTAAACCAAATCAAACAGATCTTGAATCTCAATTCAAGATCAAGAATATAAACAAAATCACAAGTTTAAATGAGATAGACAACGATGCCATAACCATGCTTGAGAAGTTGTTGCTTTAGCCATTAAGCAAATTGTATTGGGAGTTGTTGAGTCTTGCAGAGAAATGGAATACAAATTTGTGCCACGAGAACCTGTGAGAAGATCATTTCCCTTCAAATCACGGATATAACATATAGACTTCCGAAAAGCAACTTCCAAATCCGCATCAAAGAATTGACCAACCGAGAATAAATTATGATTAAGCCCTTCGACGTAATAAACCCGTTTGATGGTAATAGTTCCTTGAACCGGATCTCTATAGCCAAGAATTGGTGCAATTTGATCATTTCCAAACTTCACCGTTCCCAGAAATTTCTCCACAAAATTAGTTAGAAGTTTGAGATTTTCGGTCATGTGCTTTGAGCACCCAGAGTCGAAGATGAATAGAATGATCTCTACGAGCTGTAAAAGAATTAGAAGTCAATGGAGTATTGGACACAGTGGAACACCTATGAGTCTTATGTTCCAACATATTAGCAGTTCTAGATGCATTTCCTAGAGGCATACTAATATTTGGGTTAACATTCCCTTTTTAAGACTTAGGTTTCCAATTATATCCGGGTGGAGTATACTTAGGATACCACCAACTGCATGTCTTACTAACTTGCTCATATAACTTCCTAATTTTTTTTTTTTTTTTTTTTTTTTTTTTTTTTTTTTTTATTTTTTTTTTTTTTATGTTTTTCTAGATTTCTTGACAGTGGAGTCTGTTGCAACGGTTTTCTTACTGGATGTTGCAACAGATTGGTTCACATTCTCATTGATTCTCTATACTAATAGCACAAACCATTGGTTTCTATTCCCGAGTATTCACGCATTGAATAATTGTAGAACAACACTAATCATAGATTGTCCCATTCAGCAACACATTTTCCATAAGTAACACAGACAAAGATTAACATTACGCGGTCTTAGCATCAAACTTTCCATTACACGTAGTTACAGACGTTTTATTATTAGAAAACTTAAAATTCCTACGGTGGTCTTCTACTTTTTGCTCCTTCCCTTGACTATTGTTAGACATGACTCTATCTTCCAGTTGATTGCTCTTAGGCTGTGGTCTGCTAACACTAGTAGTGGGAATTACTCCTGTAGAGAAAGACACGCATTTGTTAGGTTTCCTAATGTCTTGATGCAACTGAGGTGTTCTAGTTTGATTAGGCTTTGTGTGCACTTTATACATTCCTAGTGCAATCACATTTGTGTTCTTGACAATTGGCAACATATTCTGAGGCAAAATCTGTGCAGTGACTGGTTTTGAAAAATCATTGGACACATTTTGTGTGGTAACTGGCTTTGACTTTGAGAAATCTTTCTTTGCAAGAGAATCTGAAAAAATAGCTGGTTTACCTAAAATGGATTGTCTTTGACTTTTAAAAGCATTCGGTTGTCGAATAACCGATGATTTTTCAAACTTAGTTTCCACATATTTTCCTTTCATCTTTTCTATGAGTTTCTTCAACTCACTTATTGCAATTCCTTTGTCTTGTAATTGAGCTTTCAAGTCTTGAATTTCAAAATACTGTTCACGTTCTTTCAAAATAACGTTTGACTGATTTTCTTTGAAAGAGTTTTTCATTTTTTTATCTTTTCTTTACACTGTTGTAAATCAAGTTCAAGATTAATCGCATGTTTCTGAAGTGCTTCAAAACTTTTTGACATTGTTCTACTTTTTGAAAGCTCTTTTTCAAGATGTTTACATTTTTCCCAGGTTTCTACGTAATCACATTGCAAATTAGTAACTTCATCCAGATCAGTGTACACACCAAGTATTGCATTCATGTGATCAGCATAGTAAGCTAACCCCTTGAAAAGACGGTCCGATTTCATACAAAAACTATGCTTTTTGAGTTCCATTGAGATTTGAGAGTGTCTACTTCCTGTACAAAGAGAATTAAAGTATCTCAAATCTGCAACCATTTCCTCGTTCAAACACAAGTGAAATTTTTCTAAGTCCGCATTGAGTCTGCTGATTTGGGGGCCAAAATTTCCTTCTATTGTGTTTTGAATGAAAGGATCGATGTTACCAAAATATGTTCTTTTGGCGATTTAGTTTTTGCAACGTTCCAACTCCGTCAAAAATCGTGTCAACACTCTTTTTAATCTGAAAAGTTCTTTTAGAGCTTTTATCACTTAATGATCCCAAGGAATGGATTCATCCACTCGTTTTTTCTAACAAAGTGTTTGTTTACAAAAGACTCTTTGGAAAATTTCTTATTAGAAGATGTATGACTCATCTTTGACGTTTTTGAAAATAGTGTTGTTTAGCCGACTTATTCCCCGAACAAATCTAAAGAATATTCAACTGAATCAAATCAAACCGTCGGATAAATCGCTTAATTTTGATCGACACTTCTTTGTCAAGGAACGAATCGTTTCGTCAAGAATCAGTGATAACGTAACGCAAGATTATCATTATAGCAACCTATATCATACAGACGAGGATTCGCTCTTTGAGCTTTCTTGAGGAACTCAGGTTTTGCAAAACTCGTTTTACAATTACGATTAAGCATATTCATTGTTTGAACAGATTGGCCGGTTTTATATACAATATCATTCCAAACCTTGAACTTTGTTTTCTAAAAGCCACTGACTTTATCAAGTTACGTTATCTTACAGTTTGTAAAGCATAATCTGAGCCTCTTTTGCTTGTGACATTAAGGAAATGGTTTCTTGATGCGCACAAAGCTCCTTTTTCAATATCCGAATCGTTTGATTTAAATCATTTATATTATCGAGTATATGCATTAGAAGACTTTTCAAATTCATTTTGTATGACATTAAATCCCCTTTAACTTTTGCACAATCAATTGCCACATTTGACGCATAATTCACATCATATACTTATCAGTTTTTCCGCATAGGAACTTCTTAAGTCCTTTAAAACATCAACTAATAAGTCTTAGACAGTATCAATGTTTGCTTCTTTGAAATGTGTTAATTAAAGAATCTAAACTTTTATTTTTAGGTTTTGAAATCGTCAATTTCCACCTTTCAATATTATCAACTAAAGCCTTGTTTGATGTTTCCAAAAATTTATTTCGTTTTTTGGTTGCATCGAAAAATTCACATTTTAGTTTCTGAATTAAAGAAGCAAGCAAATCACGTTCTTGATCAAGATCATCAGTTTCATCCTGGTCATCCTGAGCTCTATCATAACATATATCCGATGAATCAATAGTGATATTGGTGTCACCTTGTTCCGTCAGATATATGTCATAACAGATTCAGTTAGCTCGGATGTTCATTTATCCATGGCAAACACATTATAGTCTTTGTCATATAATTGTTTTGTACTTATGCATGGCTCATCATCAAGATTGGTCCAAAATGGCTCAACTGAATCTAGAGTAACCGCATGAAATCTGGCCCATGTACATATAATGTGCTTCCAATTCCTGTTCTTCAGACTCATCATCAGTATCATCCTTCCAATCAGCTTGTTCTGCATTCAACTGAACCCCAGCTTCCTCTTGTTTACACAATAACATCTTTTCCTTGTGATAAGTTGCATCCTTAACCTTTTGGAGTTCCTGACATTCCCTTGAGACAGGCCCATATTCCTTGCATATAATACGATTCCCAGACTTCTGCATCTACCGAGAACCTACCATTTCCCTAGCCCCAGCAACATTAACTGCCCTCGTGTTTATCATACCAGTTTCCTCTGTTTGATCTTGGAGAATTATCTTGATTAGACTCGACTGTTGTTTATGAAGTTCGAAGGTTGTTGTTTGATAGGTTTGAATCATTTCTTGAACGAGAGAGAAATAAAGCCATGAGTTTAACAATCTCATTTTCCTTAGACATTTTCCCCACTTCATAACCTAGCAGGTTCTGGATCATAAGAAGGAGCAGAAGAGGTAACAATTGCTTTTCTCTGTTTCTAGGAGACTGTAGGATCTGGTAGGAGAATATTGAGTGTTTTAGTATGATGGATTGATAGATGGTAAACTGGTGTTGTTGTTTGAGCACAAGTGCAAGTGGATAAGCAGTACTGCAGCCTTTCAGCTCTTATCTATATATGACTTCATGCTGTGTTGCGTCAGAATGTCATAAAGAGTGGTATGAACCGGGGGGGTCCTTCACTCTTACTCTGATTAACAAGTGTCACAAACCTTTCCTTCTGGTTGTAGTTGATGTATGAACAGACATTCACTGTGATATTCGAACCATGACACTGATTTCTGACAAGCTCATTTATCATCTTGTAGAACCTTGAGTAATACGATTCAAGTGATTCACCACCCGTGATGTGAAATTTTCCAAACTCCCAATATAAATTGGTTTCAAGATCGTGAACATTGGATTGAATTCACCTTTGTTTCAACCTTTCAATGGCATCCACATTTCACATGCATTCGGACAAGCATCACTGTGGAGTAGAAACATCTTTATACTAAACCCTGGGAGTATATCAGCACGGCTTCAGCTTCAGCATCAGTAGAACTCGTATGCTTGTTAAACATTCTTATATTCCCCAATATACCTCTTTGTAGTTGTTTCAAACTACCTTCAGCAATTGGAACCTATTTTTATTCCCCCAGCCATTGGATTACGTTTTTATGGTAGGGATTTTTGGAGACAATGGTGGAATGATTCACTGTATGGTTAGGTTATCACTGTATCTCTTGATTTTGATTTCCACTGAACGTAATTAACCGGTGCTAACATTGGTGGACGATCTTTGCTACCCGCTTCCATGATAGCATTATGAAGAGCATTCGATGATTGAGTTTTGCAAATTGGTATTTGAATTTGACATTTTGATGAATGTTCTTAAATGGTTATCGACTTTAAGTGTTAAGACATGATTGAGTGTGGTGATTTAAATGAAATTAACGTTCACGGGATTATTACAAATCTTTGATAAAACTGAAGAAAAATAATCGTAACATGCGCGGATTTTACAAAATCAAAAAGAACCAAATGAATAATTAATTGAGGTTTCAAGTAATGCTAATTGATTGTTGGTTTGATATTGGTATTGAGACCAAAACGCAATAGAAGAAGAAAATTTTGCCAGAGTTTTATGTCCAACAATACACAATATAGGGTCTTCAAGTAACAAACACGCGGAAGACAAATCGCAGTAAGGCACTTAGACAAAATGCCGTGAATTCTTGAGACAAAACGCAACCAGGGAAACGAATGGACAGAGTCCTCCCTAGCAAAACACAATACGGTCATCAATTTAGGCAAAACGCAATGGCAAATCGCGACCGGTTAAAATCAAACCAAAACGCAGAGGCCAACGCATAACCAAAACGGCAGAGGCAAAACTCAGAACCAAAATGCAGGAGGCAAAATGTATGCTACCAAAACGCAGAGGCAAAAAGCACTAACCAAAACGCAGAGGCCAACCAAGAACCACAACGCAGAGGCCAAAATGAAGACCAAAACGCAGAGGTAAAAAGCACGATATCTTGGGCAAATCGCAACGAATGAATCAAAACGTCAATCCAGACCACCCCTTCTTTAGTCAAAACGCAGAGCCAAAGAAAAAATCACAAACTTTCTGAAAGCTAATAAATGATGTTAAACCACCAAATAAATGATGCACGGGATAGTTCTTA
The DNA here is from genome assembly GCA_026074375.1 of Tanacetum coccineum. Lineage (NCBI taxonomy): Eukaryota > Viridiplantae > Streptophyta > Magnoliopsida > Asterales > Asteraceae > Tanacetum > Tanacetum coccineum. Next base: position 50,420 of record BQNB010025768.1, read on the forward strand.
GCCGAAAGTACAAATCTTTTAACACCTTTAACCACAACCAAAGAGGGATTTTCCCCAAAAAAATTGTTGATTTATTTCTTGCTATTTTCCGAACCAAAAAAACCCCCGAATTTCACCACAAAACAAACACAAACACCCCTTTAGCTCTGGTACCACATGTTAACCATAATATTTCACTAACCAAAGACATGATCCGAAGTCCGGGGAGGATTGAACAAGTGTTTAGCCATATTATTTAGTGAGAGAAAGGAAAGATGTGGTGTTTTCTAAGAAGAGAACACACACAACCTATTACAAGTAAAATGAATCCTCACCACCCCTCCATGGAAGTAGGGAGGGGGATATAAATAAGCCAGGGACACGATCTACAACTACACTTGACATCTCTAGTCCCTGTCGTGTCTGGCAAATGTATACTAATGTAATTCCTTATTAGCCAACCATATTTTAAGGCAACAGATTGCAAGGTGTCTGTCATCATCTGGGGGTGCGGTTTGAGTGGTGTTGAGTGGGATTTGTTATGGTGGTGCAAGGGTTTATTGAAGGGATGGATGAATAGTAAAAATGGCAGGAAATGGTTTAATTGAGTGAGTTAGGGTAACGGGTTGCGGGGAAAAAGGGTATAGGGACTAACTATGTAATGGTTAGGGACTAACTATGTTAGCCCCCATGGACTAACGGTGTAAAAGGGTTAGGGACTAATGGGGAGATGGATTTAACGGGTGTTAGGCTTAGGTGTAATGGGCTTATATTAATGTTGGGCCGGTTATGAATGGTTTTCGACTTTGGGCTTTTTAAACTATAAGGCTTATAGATAAAGCTTTATGGGCTGACCCGGCCCATTAACTTGGGTGTGGGTTGGCCCATTTAAGATAAACACGTCTTCAACTTTGATTTTTTCCCACATTCCAATCCGTGCCTTGGTTTTTTGGCGTGTTTTGTCCTTTAGTAAATATCCGTTACATGCACAACACAAATAGCAAAACACACATATATTTGGCATTTTATGTCCGTTTTTGGTCATTTAGGCTTGTTTTATTAGGTAAAAGGTATGTGTAATTAAGCACATACCAATACCAAATCATAATAGAGTGTAAAAATCCATTTTATAAGTAAATAAGTTTCTTAGATGGTGATTACCTATACAAACATCATATATGCATAAAATCGCAAATGTAAAGAGATTAAGGTTTTTAGATGACCTTAATATAATGTAGGATGATGAAAAATATGATCTAAACCCTTGTTTAAATATTATACCCAAGCTTCCAATACTTAGAAAACCCTAACTTTCAAGAAAACCCTAATCGTAAACCTTTCTTGTTTAACCCTTGTAAACTCTAAACCAAGCCTTCAAACCTTCTTGGTAAACCTTAGATATGATGTAGGAATACTTGGAAATGTGATAAATAAAATTTGGAAAACTTTGTTAATCACCCATCAAGGTAATAGCCAAGTCAAAGATAATAAGATCGACCTTTTGGTTCAACAATATGAACAATTCGTCATTTCCGAAGACGAATCTACAAATAGTGCTTTGCTAGATTTAATACTATTATTACTTTGTCTTAAAGCCTCCTGATGAAGGTTATATTCTAGTAAGAACTACGCAAGGCATGTTTCTTAAGGGCTCCTCACATCCTAAATGGAGAGCAAAGTTACACGATTGAAGAGTCGAAAACGATTGATTTAATAGGTAAGAAAGATCTAGTGATGAAGAGTGTTCGACTACTGGTAGCGAAGACGAAGATACGCCATGACGGTAAGAGACTTCAAGAAAGTTCTTAAAAGAAGAGTAGATTCGGAGACAACTCAGAATGACAAAAAGATGTTCCAAAGAAGCCGTGATGACAAGAACGGTAAAAGTGATAGAAAATGCTTTAGGTGCGGCGACCCGAATCATCTGATTGAAGAATGTTTAAAACCACCAAAAGATAAGAACCAAAGAGCTTTTGTCAGAGGCTCTTGGAGCGATAGCGGTAAGAAATAGAGAGAAGGACAAAAAAGAAATGTGTCTATGTACTCCTGCATCAAGTGAGGTATGTTATCCGTAATCAACTTCACTTTAGTGAATGACAACCTCATCAATTGGAGAATTAGCATTAGACAACAATATGATAGTTATGCAAAATGAGTCTAAAGAAATACACTAGATCAAAATGGTAAAAAGCGTACTAGAAATAGTCTAGAAAACAAGCTTAGAGAAGTAAAAATAAATTATCCACACTCGAGAAAAACAAGAGACTTGATCTCGATTGTGCAAAGTGTCATACGCTCAAAATTGAGAATGAAAAACTCAAAGAAGAATCCACTGATGAAATTAAATTTGAAAAGAGAACACATTGCCTTAAAGACAATGTTAACGTAGTCAATAACCCTCCAATGATAAATTAGGTTTTAGGGTTAAATTTCATTTAATCATCATCTAGTGGAACTAAGGAAATAAAATTTGTAAAAGCTCATAAAATGATGTCCTCTGATGGAGGTCCCATAAATATGGGCTGCCCCAAAGTGCCCAGGCGGCCCCTAAAATAATTATGGGACCGCCACCAGCAACGCCTGGATCTGAGAAAAAGTGTGTCTTTTCAAAAATCTATTTTGGGTCCCAAAGACCAAAAACACATAATTGGAAACAAAGCCAAAGTTCCCGTTGTTAGTGACAATGAAGTTAAACAATTCTATAATCCATTGTCAAAACCCGGAGTTGGATTTTCGAAACTAAACTTTAGATCAAAAACTCTACCTCCTAGAAGAGTCAATAATAATTATCCTCGTGCCAAAACACCACAACCAAAAAGGAACATTAGTCGACAAATTCAACCTCATGGCTTTTCGGTAACTTGGAACAACTTTTCCACATCAAGTTACATCCTTGGGAAAGTGTTCTCTATTCCTCATCCCAACCAATGCATCAAAATGCAAAGATGTTTTTAGCACTAACAAATTTGGACCCATGAGAATATTGGGGGACCCAAATGTTGATGTTAATGTACTATATAAATAAATGTGCCTTGGAGTTGACTTTGAACCCGACGAATGGATCAAGGATAGCAGATTCTCAAAACATATGACGGGTAACCGAAAGTTCTTCTCTACTTACAAGGCATACAATGGAGTTAACGTTATTTTTTAGTAGTAATCTTCACGGTAACATCATTGGCAAAGGTACGATTTCTAATGACTCTCTCAAAATAGATAATGTAGAACATGTTGATAACTTATGATTTAACTTGCTAAGTATAGGATAAATATGTGATAATAACTGTAGAGTAACTTTCTCTGAACATGATAGTGAAATCACTAAGGACGGCATAGTCATAGGTAGAGGTATTAGGAAGAAAGGCTTATATGTGATGAAATTAGGAAATAAGCCAAAGGATCAAATTTGTCTAGCAACGATTAATGAAAATTCCACATTGTGGCATAGGAGATTAGGTCACGCAAACATGCGTCTCATTAAATCGTTGGCTTCTAAGGAATTAGTTAGAAACCTACCTAAGCTTAAGTTTGATCAACATTTTTTTGATCTTTTGCAAAATGAGAAAACAAGCTCACGCTAGTGACAAAGCTAAGAATTAGGATGTTCAATAGTGTCAATTAGGATGGATCACAGTAGAGAATTTGATAATGAAGTGCAATTTGGAGAGTTTTGTAATGCCAACGGTATTACACATAACTTCTCGGCTCCATGCACTCCACAATCAAATGGCATGGTGGAAAAGAAAAATAGAATACTACAAGAAATGAGTAGAACTATGTTGAATGAACAATCGTTACCACAAAAGTTTTGGTGTAACACCGTGGATACTTCAACATACATCCTTAACCGAATCCTAATTAGATATATCTTAGGTAAAACACCTTATGAACTCTTGAGAGGTAAGAAACCTACTCTTAATTATTTTAGGGTATTTTAAAGCAAGTGCTTCATTTTAAACACCAAAGACTGTCTTACTAAGTTTGACCCAAAGTCATACGAAGATGTCTTTTTTTTTGTTACTCCCAAAATAGTAAAGCCTACGCCATTAAACACACCATGAAAATCAAAGAATCACTTAACGTGACATTCGCTAAAACTCTTCCACCCTATAAGACATCACCCTTGGTGGATGATGACTTAGATGAAGAAGAAGCAATTAAGGTTACCGAAAAGAAAAACATAAAAAATGACATTGAGGATGAAAATTTAGAAATTGATGAAGTAGTCAATATTAAGGAATCTAGGAACCATCCATTAGAAAATGTCATAGGAAACCTTAACCAAAGAACTCTTAGGTCACAAGCCCAAAACCAAAGTAACTTCTTTTGTTTTATATCAAATATAGAACCTAAGAATGTGAATGAAGCCTTAACGGATAAAAGTTGGATAATCGCTATGCAAGAAGAATTAAATCAATTCGTTGAAAATGATGTTTGGGAGTTAATAGCACAACCTAAGAATATGAAAATCATAGGAACTAAGTGGGTGTTTAGAAATAAGTTAGACGAGAACGGAATCGTTTCTCGGAATAAGGCTAGGTTAGTCGCCCAAGGCTATAATCAACAAGAGGGAATCGATTATGATGAAACTTATTCCCCAGTTCCTATATTAGAGTCTATTAAAATACTATTAGCTACTGCTTGTGCTTTAGATTATAAGATATTCCAAATGGATGTAAAAAGTGCATTCCTAAACGGTTTTATCAATGAGGAGGTATACGTGGCACAACCTCCAGGATTAATTGACTTTGAAAAACTGGATCATATTTATAAACTAAAGAAAGCTTTATATGGTCTTAAACAAGCACCGAAAGCTTGGTATGATAGATTAAATGATTTTCTTATTAAACATGAGTACAAAATGGGAATGGTAGATAACACACTTTTTACTAAGAAGAAAAGTTCAAATCTCATCATCGTTCATATATATGTCGACGACATTATATTCGGTTTGAATTGTCAAAACATGTGTGATGAATTTGCCAAAATCATGCATGACGAGTTCTAGATGAGCATGATGGGTGAACTTAACTTCTTCCTTGGATTACAAATAAAACAAATGGAAGAGGGTATTTTCTTTAATCAATCTAAATATATTAAAGAAATGCTTAAGAAATTTGGCTTAGAAGATTCTAAACCAATGAAAACCCCTATGTCCTCGGATACTAAACTCACGAAAGACGAAGAGTGTGAGTCGATAGATAGTACCAAGTATTGAGGCATGATAGGTAATTTACTCTACCTAACAGAAAGTAGGCTCGATATCATGTTTAGTGTCTGCCTTTGTGCACGGTTATAAGAGGATCCAGAAACCTCTCATCTTGAAGCGGTTAAGCGTATCTTCTAATACATTAAAGGCACTACGCACTTAGGATTATGGTATCGTAAGGGGACCGACATTGAAACCGTAGTATATGCCGACTCTGATCATGCGGGAGATTATGTGGACAGAAAGAGCACTAGAAGTATTTGTACGTTCGTAGGATGTTGTTTAACATCTTGGTTCTCAAAGAAACAAACCGCTCTTGCTATATCTACTACCGAATCTGAATACGTAAGCGCCAGAAAGGCATGTCAACAAGCACTATGGATGAAACAAACTCTTATCGACTACGACATTTGACTCGATGATGTCTCGATCATGTGCGACAATAAAGGCACAATTGACCTTAGCAAAAACCCGGTGCAACACTCTCGAACTAAACACATCGAAATTCGTCACCACTTTCTCCGTGATAATGTCCAGAAAGAACATATCTTTATCGAAAAAGTGTCGTTCATCGATAATATTGCCGACATTCTCACTAAACCCCTTAAATGTGAATTGTTTAACTATCTACGTCTTGGCTTAGGAATGATGGAACACCTTCCATAAATCGTCCTTCTTTTCTTCTGTCTCGATTCTAGTCCGTGTTCTATTCCATGTCGTGACAACTTAATTACTTCATCCGAAGTACTTTAAGCATTCTTAATTCACGAAATGCAAATTAAAACGTCACTCTTTTTATAAAAATTTTGTCAAAATTCGAGTCAAAAACCATATGCTAATGGCGGCCCCCATATCTAGGGTGCCCCCTAATTTATTCAGGCGGCCCCCATAACGATATGGGACCGCCACTAGACGAACACTTATGTCTGTTACCCTCATTTTTGTTAAACACAAAAACAAACACCCCTTCTAAAACCTGCAGCGACGAAACAACCCAAAAACCTACCAAACCTTAAAATCAACTACTAAAACACAAATTAAAGATCAAATCAACACCAATAATCAATCATAACATCATAAAATCATCAGTTGTAAGTCATTTCATGTATTTTTTTCAAATTTGTGTCTAGGGTTCATGATGAACAAAAATTGAAAATTAAGGATTTTCATTTTTATGTTGTTTGTGTGCAATTAGGACTATAATAACATAATTTATAACTAATATGCTTCCCGTAAACATAGGATTTGCATAATTGAAGTGTGTTTGTCAAAGTTTTTCATTCGCACAAAAAATCTAATTTTCTTTTAAAATCACTCACGTTAGGATCACCATAAAATTGTTTTAATGCATTATTAATACACTCTAAAAACGTTTTTGCATACATGCATAATGATCTCATGAAAAAAATTCAAAATACATAATTCATATGTATTTTTCGACATGTTTGGATGAGAAAAATTGAATTAAGGAGCGTTTGGGTTAACTCATAGGTTTTGTTTGAGTCAAGTTAACCGTTACTCCATATTTGTTGTAATTAGGCACACACTAGGCATTTTTCTAAAAGTATTTTAAAGTTGTTTATAATACATACTAAAAATTTTATATTATTATGATTAAGTGAAAATAATGTCTCAAGAAGAACTCGAATGCTCAAAAACTCACATCTTCCTAACTCTAAACGAACCATGCCTCTCTAATCACATTAACTCTTCTCAAAAATCACCATATCTAAAATTACCTTGTCGACCTATCCATGAAGGAAGAATTTTCGACACAACGCTTGATTCCAAAAGAATCTTAGAAAAGAGCCCACTCAAAGTTGGATTTCAAACTCTTCTTCACTTAAAAGGAAACTTATATCCAAAATCTATAATAGAATTTTATCAAACATTTAAACTCACTCTATTAGATAATCTTTGGATCATATTATTCAAAATAAATGGCAACGTGTGGGTGCATCATTTCGGGATTTTGGAACACTACTTGATATTCCTTTTGAAGGACATTATTTCTACAACAATGAATGGTCTCTAAAATCCATTAACAATCACAACAATACTCCAACAAATGATCCCCTCTACACCAAATTAACCCATCCAACCTCAATCACATACAACGTAACTAAGAAACGCCTAAACGAGTTCAAGTTCGCACCTGAGGATCCATGTAATATCTTCGCTGAATAGGTATGTCCTTATCTCAAAGTGACACATCTTATCATTTGTGAGAATATCATATGTTTCGTTGATATTGACAAAGATCTCTTGTCGGCTTGTGAAGCATATATGCTCTTTTACGTTACTTCATCCATAACATTCAATCTCTCCCACTTCATCATGAATCGAATAAATGATTTCAAACAACGCCCTAATGGCATCTTTCAATACGGTCTTTTACTCTTAAAATTTATCGACAAACTAACCGGGTACTCCTTAAATGATCATAAATACATCTCTTATCTAACACAAATGGATCCTCTATCCAATTTCTCAAATGAGTAATTTCCTGAAGATGTTCAGTGTGCCCATCATAATAATCATAAGTAAATTAGATGTTAGAACAAGAACCAACCATAACACGATTACACGATTAGGAAAACTTTGTCTGTAGAACTAAACTGGATATTATTATAACATATTCTAGTACGTGTATGACTTCTCTTAACTATATCTTATATCTATTCTTGCTAAACGTGTATTATTTTAGTTGCATGATGGAATTAGGCTAGATTATCTATCTTATTTGATACTTGACCAAATTAGTTGATTCTTGGGAAATAGGAATTGTTGAAACACAACCCTCTTTAGCTTTCTCTTTTCTGTACTTAACAGACAAAATTAGGAAAACTAGGAAAAATTCGTTAATCCTATAAAATGGCCCCCAAAAAGAGATGGCGGCTCCCTAATATATTTGGGACCGCCTAATCTTTATGGGACCGCCATCAGGAGGGAACGAAATTTCAGTCTTATCACTTTTTCTGCACCTTTGACCATCCCTACACTAGACCTTGCTGGACTTTCTCTGTTTAGCCAAGCAATTGTTGACATCTTTATCTCCTAACACCATGCCTTTCTAAATCTTTTCCTATATAAACTCATCATCCTCCTCATTCACATTCATCTCATCTTTCTCTATTCAACCTTTCTTTACTTACTATGCCCTCTTCTCGCTCTTCTCGAAACTATGGAGAAAGACATTGAAAGTCTATAATAGACACTTAGAGACACAACACTCTTCTACCTTATTCACCTCCTCTCTCACCCAACATTTCGCCACCACAATCTCCTAACATTGCTAGCCCCTCATCTCAAACCACTCAATCACAAAATCAAACTAGGGAGAAAATCGTGACCGAACTAAACCAACTTCCTTACCTATCCAACATTATTTAAATCAAACTTTAACATGTAGCAAATGCGTCTACACAAACCCCTCCGTCACCACCTTCACCATCAACTACCATAGTTCACCCCGCTACAAATGACCAAGTCACATTTCATTTTGGTTTTTGTCATTGTTGCATGCACACCCAAACTCTCTTTCATAAATTAAGAGATGACATCCATCAACTTGAATCCCTCCTAACTCAAAGTCGTGCCCCACTAAACAATCCCTCACCAACCTCTCCTTTATCACCTCTATAATAAAAAAACATCCATCCTTTAGTTAAACATCTCTT